>CM064499.1:19161499-19302741 GCA_032716605.1 Paralithodes platypus
TAGCGGGGAATTGGGAGTATCTTTCGAAGGGAAAGAAGAATATCTTATCCTATCTGACAGCAGGGCGGCCTTGGAAGCTATCTCTAGCCCCCGACCCACCTATCCTTTCCTTGTACAAGATATCAGACGGGGGATAAAATGTGTAGGGAAGAAGGGGCTAGGGTCAAATTTGCCTGGATTCCTTCACATGTAGGCATCCCAGGCAATGAAAGGGCAGATAAGCTTGCCAAGGAGGCCTCAGAAAGAAGAAGAACCTGATCATATTCTTGAACTGTCATTGAAACAAATGAGAAACTATAATTAAAAAGACACAAGAAGAAAGAGTGGATGAAGACAGAGCTAGACATCATAATACCAGCCGATCTATAAACTACTACAATAAAGTAGCATATACGACCAAATACACCTATGATAAACGTACAACGAGTAGGTGGGTAGACTCAGTACATGCAAGAATAAGGCTGGCTATTGTTATCCATGGCAGCTGAATTGGCAGGTAGAAGAAGAGCACAGGCAATGCTAGGGTTTGCAGAGCTCCCAACAAAACCCTCTCACGAGCTCTATATCCTGGAATCCCCAATGATTAGGGAATACAGGAATAATCAGTTAACCACAATTGAGGCTCAAGCAATATACATGCTAAAGAATAACGTAATCAATAACATACTAAAAAAACACAAGAACTTTGCCCCCCCACAATAATATGTACTGTAAACATGAAACATGAACCTTATAAGTATGCACCCCTTGCCCTCCACACATCTCTTCTTTCTTACAAGGTCACACTTAAACCCTTTGTAACGCCCTCTACACGATTTCATATTCTCATTGATAATGTCACACTTATAATATCAGTCAGTATTTCTTAATTATCACTGCTATTCTCATTTAATAGATTGACAATGTACAGTATATACATATCCCTCTGAGCCTCTAACACAGCTTTTATTTAAATAATCTGTTAAGTGCCAATTCATATCCTTTTGCAAGCCAATATACATGACCCTGCATATGTAAGCAACATAATTGTCCTCAATATTCTTTGCTAATGGTTTGATCTACAATTAAGTACCTTCGGATATGCGGCATATCCATCCCGGAGGACTACTAGTATTTCCCTTCTGAATATTGTTTTGCTACTAAACTTAATTGAATCTTGATCTTTAAGCTCTTCATAAGACAGTGTAATCTTCTCTAGACTGCAGTTGACAACCAGGCCTTGCTGCCCCACCTTAGACCCTTACCATCCAAAATTGCCAGACCATCATTAAAACCTTCTCCATACCAAATTTTATATTCAATTCACCCAGACTCATCTGATTCGTCCAGACTGGTAGAGGCGGTGGGGTATGCCGGCTCGTCCACAGCCCAGCCTCCATGCCACTTTTGACCGATCAGAGCTTCTGAATCTCACTTCACCAAATTAACTTTTACCACCCAAAATTAATTATCTTTTGCCTTACCACCCATTTTTATCTCCAAGCCTTCTTGGACGTGCCATACTGAGGCTCTTGGAAAATGTGTCTCAATACCAACAGTGCCTCCCCTAAACCCCCAAACTAAAATCAACAACTCACGCAAGTTGGGTCAAGCCCCGACACTCTTTATGCTCCTACGTTTTCACTTTCTCTCTTACTACACCAATAAAAACTTCCCTTCTTTCACCCTCACCCACCTTTTCTATATTCATTCATTCATTCATTCATTGCACGTATACAGTTTCCTTCCCTACTTATTGATATGTTGTGTCAGGTACGATGAAGCGATACTGCCGATATCTGTAGACTTGCATTGAAATTCAAACTTTCCCTTTTAAATTTTTTTTTTTTTTTTTTTGTACTACCATATTTATCTTCAGTACTATCGCTGGCCTTAAACAACTTATTTATATGTAGTATGTCCCACCCTCCCCAACAAATACACACACACACACACCTCCCCTCTCACACTTTCCTCCTCCCGGGAGTACCTTACCTCCTCCTCCTCCTCCTCCTCTCCCACCCATTCCTCTACCTCCTACAAAACCCCTAACCATACTGCTGTATTGTCCTCAATATTCTCGGCTAATGGCTTGATGTACAAGTACCTCCGGATATGCGGCACTGTCCCTCCCGGAGGACCACTTGCACCTTCCCTCCGAATATTATTTTATGGAAATAAAATAATTTGAATATGAATCTGAATCTGTGTGGCTGTGTGTTTTGGGTGCTGGGGCAATGCCTTCTCTATACATAATTATGTATAGAGAAGGCATTGGCTGGGGTCTGGTGACTGGGTCACGACGGGTGGGGTCCCTCTAGGATGTTAAGAAGGGACATACACACTCACACACCTCCCCTCTCACACTTTCCTCCTCCCTGGAGTACCTTACCTCCTCCTCCCCCCCCCCCCCTACTCCCTTCCTCTCCCACCCATTCCTCTACCTCCTACAACCCCCCTCCCTCTCTCCCATAACCACACACCCTACTAAATATTATATTACTATCGGCATGTAAACTTCTCCACTGGTCATATTGCGCTAACTATC
This sequence comes from Paralithodes platypus, assembly GCA_032716605.1. Classification (NCBI taxonomy): domain Eukaryota; kingdom Metazoa; phylum Arthropoda; class Malacostraca; order Decapoda; family Lithodidae; genus Paralithodes; species Paralithodes platypus. The sequence continues at coordinate 19,164,027 of CM064499.1, forward strand.
CCCTCAATAACCATTATTGTAATAAGAATTTGAACCATGTAACTCATCTTTGTAAAATATTTGTATTACTATAATTCCATTATAACTTCGGTAGTTGGTAATATTAGTCACATTATGTATGTGACTCTTGTATTCAGCTAACTATGACCTCAATAACCGTTGATGTAATGAAGAATGTGAAGTGTCCCTCATATGATTGTAATATATTTGTGGTACTATTATTGCATAATAATTAATGTAGTTCGAAATATTAGCCACATCTTGTATGTAATAATTGTATTCAGCTACCTATGATCTCAATAACCATTGATGTAAGAAAACATGAATAGCCTCCTCATATGATTGCACTAGTTTTGTAGTGCTATTATTTACGGTCAATTAATAATTCAGTCATTTTTTTTTTTTTTTGTTTTTTGATGAGCACGTATGTACAGCATATGTGGCAATCAAATGAGGAAACTATAATAACATCAGACGACGATTACTGTTGCTTACAGTAGAATAATGCTCTTTGAGCAGTATGTATTGCCTTACCAGTGGTTGTCCCCTTATTATTATTATTATTTTATTATTATTATTGAAATACCACAGGAACGAAAATTCCTGGGAGCGAAACTTCCACCCCAACGAGATCCCTCTCTTTCTACCACCTCCCTCCACATGTTACACGTCTCGTTAATCACAGTCTTCTAATATACAAATCACATTTCCTTACCCCCTGACATTCTTGAAATACCCACTAAGTATATTCAATTAGATACCAACCATGCAGACTATAATACGTTCGTTGTGTATGGGTACGAGGCGATCTCAAGACACCTTAGCTCCCAGTGCACAACGAACCGGATCATGATTATGTCCGCCTGTATTAAATTATGTATTATGTTGATTTATACCATTGCCTATTTTTGTAATAATTGTATTCAGCTAACTATGATCTCAATAATCATTGATGTAATGAAAATATGAAATAGTCTCCTCATACGATTGCACTAGTTCTGTAGTGCTATTATTTACAACCTGTCAATTAATAATTCAGTCACTACAAGCTTGCTTGCTTGCTTTTTTTTTTTTTTTTTTTTTTTTTTTTTTTTTTTTTTTAATGAAATACGTATATACAGACCATGTGACAATTAAATGAGGAAACTATAATAACGCATCTGAATAATGCCAACCTGACTTATAAACACAAATATGAATGTAACCAGACGACGATGCTGTTGTTTCAGTGGAATAATGGCTCTTTGAGCAGTATGTATCGCCTTACTAGTGGTTGTCCCCTCACAGGATGGGGGGCGCTGCTCAATAAACTCGCCCCTCGGGTCAAAATCAAAATAAAATCTCTCTCTCTCTCTTAAAGGTTTTCTTCTGACCCTCATCTCTGTTTTGTTCATCTCTGTTTTGTTGACCATTACATTCTATATTAGGGTAATAATCTCTCTCTCTCTCTCTCTCTCTCTTAAAGGTTTTCTTCTGACCCTCATCTCTGTTTTGTTGACCATTACATTCTATATTAGGGTAATAATCTCTCTCTCTCTCTCTCTCTCTCTCTCTCTCTCTCTCTCTCTCTCTTTCTCTCTCTCTCTCTTAGGGTAATAATTTGACATGGAACATATGTACCTGTTGTCTCAAAGTAAATTTATATTTAATTATATTAAATTATATTTATATAATTATATTTAATTATTAATTATTTCATTATGCTTGTTTGTTGGTCTATGTATTAATATAATAATATATTTTTTTAGTTTCCTCGCTAGCCCTCCCTGAAGCTTAATCCTAGACCCCATTTTAAAGATACATTTGTACATTTTGCGGTAGAAAAATGTCCCGGCCGAAGTTTCCCTTCTAAAATTAAATGCTCGCTATGGCTCGCCAGGAAAACACACCAAAATGGCACGAAAGTTTTAAATATTGACAAAGAAATAGGACAAAAGGTCTTACAATCGCCAAACTAATGGAACGACCGTTTTAAAGCATCAAAACTAGTATACTAAATATGAGGGAGGTGATCCAGAAATATCACTATAAATGTGAAGTACTTTGTGACTATAAACTAGTGTACTAAATATGAGGGAGGTGATCCAGAAATATCACTATAAATGTGATGTACTTTGTGACTATAAACGAGGTGATCCAGAAATATCACTATAAATGTGATGTACTTTGTGACTATAAACTAGTGTACTAAATATGAGGGAGGTGATCCAGAAATATCACTATAAATGTGATGTACTTTGTGACTATAAACTAGTGTACTAAATATGAGGGAGGTGATCCAGAAATATCACTATAAATGTGATGTACTTTGTGACTATAAACTAGTGTACTAAATATGAGGGAGGTGATCCAGAAATTATCACTATAAATGTGATGTACTTTGTGACTATAAACTAGTGTACTAAATATGAGGGAGGTGATCCAGAAATATCACTATAAATGTGATGTACTTTGTGACTATAAACTAGTGTACTAAATATGAGGGAGGTGATCCAGAAATATCACTATAAATGTGATGTACTTTGTGACTATAAACTAGTGTACTAAATATGAGGGAGGTGATCCAGAAATATCACTATAAATGTGATGTACTTTGTGACTATAAACTAGTGTACTAAATATGAGGGAGGTGATCCAGAAATATCACTATAAATGTGAAGTACTTTGTGACTATAAACTAGTGTACTAAATATGAGGGAGGTGATCCAGAAATATCACTATAAATGTGATGTACTTTGTGACTATAAACTAGTGTACTAAATATGAGGGAGGTGATCCAGAAATATCACTATAAATGTGATGTACTTTGTGACTATAAACTTGTTGAAGGTAAATGTGAATAATAAAGGAAGACAGGCGTAATACTCAAGTGTTAAGGGGGTCAACCTCTTATTTGTATCTTCTTTTCTTTCTGCCTCTGGTTTATATACATTCGGCCCCATTCAGCCTACTGTTTTAAGACGTTTATCACCATACAGGTGTCGATATCTTTCTGGCGAGCGATAGCGAGCCAGCATTGTATGGAGATATCCGGTTTCGCCGGAGACATTTTTCTATCGAAAAATGTACAAATTTAGCCTGTTGTCAAAAACATGTTAAAAAATATGCTGGCTCGCTACCGCTCGGCAGGAAAGAAACGACACGTGGATGGAGATAAACGTCTAAAAAAAGTAGGCTGAATGGGGCCGAATGGACAAAACAAAGAGATAAAAAGCAGGTCCGTCTCCTTAACATTAGCTGGTGTAACGTCTCGGGGGTTATTAGGAAATGTGATTTTATAATTATTGAGTTTTTTTATTGTTTTGGAGAATTTCGAACTATGTATTGTTAGTTTATCTCCTAGACTTAGAAAAACGCCTCGCTAGACCCCTTTATAACTGAAAGAAAGACCCCCAGACCTCCTTCAAGATAAATATGTAAATTTTTTGGTAGATGACGTCTTGGCCAAAGGCCGGTTTCTCCCAAATTGAAGGCTCGCTATCGCTCGCCCAGGAAATATCGACACTTTATTGGGTTGAAATGTCTTATAATCGCCAAACTAATGAGGTGAAACGTCTTAAAATCTTCAAACTAATGGAGTAAGATAGGGAGGATCCAAATAGACCCACCCTACCACTAATAGTGTTAAGGGGTGATGGACGTACTTATTTTGCTCATATATAAAATATATATATGAGCAAAATATTATATAGGTCTTTATTATATTGTGTGGTATCATTTCTTAAGTTTCCTCCCTAGACCTCCATTAAACATTCAAACAAAATAAAAATAAAGATTATATTTGTATATTTTTCGATAAATAACAAGCTCGATATCGCTCGCACGGAAAAGTCGACACCTTAAAGACACGAACAGTCTTAATATTGACAAATAAATGGGGCAAAAGGTCTTACGGGGTGTCTGATGAGGGAAATGGGGCAAAAGGTCTGATGAGGGAAATGTTTGGTAGGGTGTCAAAACCAAGGCAATTTCGTTTACAGATTTGAAGGAATACGAGAAGGGATATACGCACATTTACGTCAAGTTGCATTTATTGGGCATCATCACTTTCAAGGCTATAATAACTGGGCAGCATGTTTAGTAACGATGATTAAACTAAAGTACGAGGGTGGGGGGATGGCTAGGTAGGCGGGGGGGGGGGGGGGGCGGGGTGAATTTGCCAAGTAGCGCATAATTATATTAAAGGGAGATGGCCCGGTTTTCTAGACCACTCTCTCCCTCGTGTTTAGCCCCATTAGTTTTGACATTTTAAGACGTTCGGACAACTAGTTCGACGATTTTAAGACCTTTCGCCCCCCCCTTTCGTTGTCAATATTAATACCTTTCGTGCCATTTAGGTGTTGATTTTTTCTTAGCGAGCGATAGCGAGCCTGTAATTTTACAAGGAATCGGCCTTGGGCCGGGACATTTTTCTACCGAAAAATGTAAAATTTATCTTGAAGGGGAGTCTAGGGGGTGTTGTTTTGAGCTTCATGGAGGTATAGTGAGGAAACTCAAAATTATATAAATAACTGAAAAAATATACCAAAAAAGAAAACCCCCCCAGGTACTATCCCCTTCATTAATGAACTATAATTGACACACCGTTGTTATTATTATTATTATTGCACTGCATCTGAACCTTACCAACATGACAAGCATCAGACTGGCCATATTAACAACGAGTTAGTGTGTGGGGTGGCCAGGGAAATTAACAACGAGTTAGTGTGTGGGGTGGCCAGGGAAATTGACAATGAGTTAGTGTGTGGGGTGGCCAGGGAAATTGACAATGAGTTAGTGTGTGGGCTGGCCAGGGAAATTGGCCACTTGCGAGTTTTGGTCTATAAGGAAGTTGGAGCCGTGGCCATAAATATTGTGCAGAATTATCAGCTAAAATATGGTCATACTACATATATAAATACATGAATCCAAAATATGGTCATACTACATATATAAATACATGAATCCAAAATATGGTCATACTACATATATAAATACATGAATCCAAAATATGGTCATACTACATATATAAATACATGAATCCAAAATTAGCATACTGTTTATCCATTAGAAACTAACATTATTATTATGTTTACGGCTCTAACTTCCTTATTATCTATATTTTATTAATTTCACCGCAACACCAAACACCTCCAATGAAATTAATGAAAGCATATAATAATATGCTTGCATTAATTTCATTGGAGGTGTTTGGTGTTGTGGTGGATCACATATTATGTGATCCACCGGGATTCGAACCTGGGTTATCACACACAGATTTGTAAATACTCTAACCATTACACCACCAAGACAGTTAAAGGTTTATGCACACGCCTACGACTTATTATCCATTCTGGAATACTGGATATTAATATAATCATTCTGGAATACTGGATATTAATATAATCATTCTGGAATACTGGATATTAATATAATCATTCTGGAATACTGGATATTAATATAATCATTCTGGAATACTGGATATTAATATAATCATTCTGGAATACTGGATATTAATATAATCATTAATACTGGATATTAATAATCATTCTGGAATACTGGATATTAATATAATCATTCTGGAATACTGGATATTAATATAATCATTCTGGAATACTGGATATTAATATAATCATTGTGGAATACTGGATATTAATATAATCATTCTGGAATACTGGATATTAATATAATCATTCTGGAATACTGGATATTAATATAATCATTCTGGAATACTGGATATTAATATAATCATGTTATTATTCCTAACTGTGCTATGGTAGTCTACTCAAGTGAGAGGAAAGAATATTCTGGGGCACAGATCATATAGAACAATGTATACCCTGAAACTCTCAAGTGGTTAACCCTAGAATATTCTGGGGCACAGATCATATAGAACAATACTGTATACCCTGAAACTCTCAAGTGGTTAACCCTAGAATATTCTTGGGGCACAGATCATATAGAACAATACTGTATACCCTGAAACTCTCAAGTGGTTAACCCTAGAATATTCTTGGGGCACAGATCATATAGAACAATACTGTATACCCTGAAACTCTCAAGTGGTTAACCCTAGAATATTCTTGGGGCACAGATCATATAGAACAATACTGTATACCCTGAAACTCTCAAGTGGTTAACCCTAGAATATTCTTGGGGCACAGATCATATAGAACAATACTGTATACCCTGAAACTCTCAAGTGGTTAACCCTAGAATATTCTTGGGGCACAGATCATATAGAACAATACTGTATACCCTGAAACTCTCAAGTGGTTAACCCTAGAATATTCTTGGGGCACAGATCATATAGAACAATACTGTATACCCTGAAACTCTCAAGTGGTTAACCCTAGAATATTCTTGGGGCACAGATCATATAGAACAATACTGTATACCCTGAAACTCTCAAGTGGTTAACCCTAGAATATTCTTGGGGCACAGATCATATAGAACAATACTGTATACCCTGAAACTCTCAAGTGGTTAACCCTAGAATATTCTTGGGGCACAGATCATATAGAACAATACTGTATACCCTGAAACTCTCAAGTGGTTAACCCTAGAATATTCTTGGGGCACAGATCATATAGAACAATACTGTATACCCTGAAACTCTCAAGTGGTTAACCCTAGAATATTCTTGGGGCACAGATCATATAGAACAATACTGTATACCCTGAAACTCTCAAGTGGTTAACCCTAGAATATTCTTGGGGCACAGATCATATAGAACAATACTGTATACCCTGAAACTCTCAAGTGGTTAACCCTAGAATATTCTTGGGGCACAGATCATATAGAACAATACTGTATACCCTGAAACTCTCAAGTGGTTAACCCTAGAATATTCTTGGGGCACAGATCATATAGAACAATACTGTATACCCTGAAACTCTCAAGTGGTTAACCCTAGAATATTCTTGGGGCACAGATCATATAGAACAATACTGTATACCCTGAAACTCTCAAGTGGTTAACCCTAGAATATTCTTGGGGCACAGATCATATAGAACAATACTGTATACCCTGAAACTCTCAAGTGGTTAACCCTAGAATATTCTTGGGGCACAGATCATATAGAACAATACTGTATACCCTGAAACTCTCAAGTGGTTAACCCTAGAATATTCTTGGGGCACAGATCATATAGAACAATACTGTATACCCTGAAACTCTCAAGTGGTTAACCCTAGAATATTCTTGGGGCACAGATCATATAGAACAATACTGTATACCCTGAAACTCTCAAGTGGTTAACCCTAGAATATTCTTGGGGCACAGATCATATAGAACAATACTGTATACCCTGAAACTCTCAAGTGGTTAACCCTAGAATATTCTTGGGGCACAGATCATATAGAACAATACTGTATACCCTGAAACTCTCAAGTGGTTAACCCTAGAATATTCTTGGGGCACAGATCATATAGAACAATACTGTATACCCTGAAACTCTCAAGTGGTTAACCCTAGAATATTCTTGGGGCACAGATCATATAGAACAATACTGTATACCCTGAAACTCTCAAGTGGTTAACCCTAGAATATTCTTGGGGCACAGATCATATAGAACAATACTGTATACCCTGAAACTCTCAAGTGGTTAACCCTAGAATATTCTTGGGGCACAGATCATATAGAACAATACTGTATACCCTGAAACTCTCAAGTGGTTAACCCTAGAATATTCTTGGGGCACAGATCATATAGAACAATACTGTATACCCTGAAACTCTCAAGTGGTTAACCCTAGAATATTCTTGGGGCACAGATCATATAGAACAATACTGTATACCCTGAAACTCTCAAGTGGTTAACCCTAGAATATTCTTGGGGCACAGATCATATAGAACAATACTGTATACCCTGAAACTCTCAAGTGGTTAACCCTAGAATATTCTTGGGGCACAGATCATATAGAACAATACTGTATACCCTGAAACTCTCAAGTGGTTAACCCTAGAATATTCTTGGGGCACAGATCATATAGAACAATACTGTATACCCTGAAACTCTCAAGTGGTTAACCCTAGAATATTCTTGGGGCACAGATCATATAGAACAATACTGTATACCCTGAAACTCTCAAGTGGTTAACCCTAGAATATTCTTGGGGCACAGATCATATAGAACAATACTGTATACCCTGAAACTCTCAAGTGGTTAACCCTAGAATATTCTTGGGGCACAGATCATATAGAACAATACTGTATACCCTGAAACTCTCAAGTGGTTAACCCTAGAATATTCTTGGGGCACAGATCATATAGAACAATACTGTATACCCTGAAACTCTCAAGTGGTTAACCCTAGAATATTCTTGGGGCACAGATCATATAGAACAATACTGTATACCCTGAAACTCTCAAGTGGTTAACCCTAGAATATTCTTGGGGCACAGATCATATAGAACAACCTGGAAACTCTCAAGTGGTTAACCCTAGAATATTCTTGGGGCACAGATCATATAGAACAATACTGTATACCCTGAAACTCTCAAGTGGTTAACCCTAGAATATTCTTGGGGCACAGATCATATAGAACAATACTGTATACCCTGAAACTCTCAAGTGGTTAACCCTAGAATATTCTTGGGGCACAGATCATATAGAACAATACTGTATACCCTGAAACTCTCAAGTGGTTAACCCTAGAATATTCTTGGGGCACAGATCATATAGAACAATACTGTATACCCTGAAACTCTCAACTGTATACCCTGAAACTCTCAGTGGTTAACCCTAGAATATTCTTGGGGCACAGATCATATAGAACAATACTGTATACCCTGAAACTCTCAAGTGGTTAACCCTAGAATATTCTTGGGGCACAGATCATATAGAACAATACTGTATACCCTGAAACTCTCAAGTGGTTAACCCTAGAATATTCTTGGGGCACAGATCATATAGAACAATACTGTATACCCTGAAACTCTCAAGTGGTTAACCCTAGAATATTCTTGGGGCACAGATCATATAGAACAATACTGTATACCCTGAAACTCTCAAGTGGTTAACCCTAGAATATTCTTGGGGCACAGATCATATAGAACAATACTGTATACCCTGAAACTCTCAAGTGGTTAACCCTAGAATATTCTTGGGGCACAGATCATATAGAACAATACTGTATACCCTGAAACTCTCAAGTGGTTAACCCTAGAATATTCTTGGGGCACAGATCATATAGAACAATACTGTATACCCTGAAACTCTCAAGTGGTTAACCCTAGAATATTCTTGGGGCACAGATCATATAGAACAATACTGTATACCCTGAAACTCTCAAGTGGTTAACCCTAGAATATTCTTGGGGCACAGATCATATAGAACAATACTGTATACCCTGAAACTCTCAAGTGGTTAAGGGGGTACTACTCGCTTTTTATGGACCTCCTTCTCCCTCGCGTTTAGCATATTATTTTTGAGATCTAAAGACGTTCCTTCCATTAGTTTGGCGATTTTAATACCTTTCGCCCCATTTCGTTGTAAATTTTGAGACTTTTCGTCCCATTTAGGTGCAGATTTCTTTCTGGCGAGTGAAAGCGAGCCTGTAATTTTAAGAATAAGCGGCCTTCGGCCGGAACATTTTTATATCGAAAAATTTACAAATTTAGGTAAAATTCTAGTTTTGGTTTCACTGATTTTCTTTTTTTCTTTTTATTTATTTGTATTTTTTTCAGTTTTCTTTGATATACAGTGTTGTTTTATACTAAGGACTGTCGGAAATAAGTATTTACCCATTATCCAACAATCTAAAAACACGGCCCCCACTAGTGGGGAGGGCTATGAAGATCAGGGAAATTGCGGGGTAAAAGACGAAAATAAAGGGTAATATTAGCCTAACCTAACAACCTTACCAAACTTATTCTAGTATTATAGGTGCACACCCCCGCTGGTTAGGTAATACAAATAATAAAAGATTGACTGGCATGAAAGAAATGTCGATGAAGTCTACGGTATTTACTCCACAATCTTCAGCTTTGGCTGTCTATAACAGGAGGTAAATATTAACTTTTTACAATAGTTATATTCCATTTGCGGCGCTACTGATATACAGTATATATAGGAATGAAGTATGGTATATGACACATTTATAGAAGCCATAGAAAATGATGAGTGTTCTGTGAATCCAAAACTAGAATTAAACCCATGTTTATCTTGAAGGGTGGTCTAGGGGGTGTTCTTTTAAGGTTGATGGAGTTCTAGCGAGGAAACTAAACAAATATATAAAATATCTACATATATATATAGACCAAAAAACAAGCAGTAGCCCGGTAATTGTCGGGTAGGAAGGGGAGGGGGGGGGGGGGGATCACGTGCACATCGTTGGCTAGTTTACAGGATGAATTATAAGTGCACATCGCCGTTCATGTCCACAGTACAGTCGCGTTAAGGGGAGACCCGCCGTTTGTTTGGTCTTTTAATTAATGTATTCATATATTTTGTTAGTTTCCTCGCTAGACCTCCATCAAGTTTAGAAAAGCACCCCTTAGACCCCCCTTCAAGATAAATTTGTACATTTTTCGGTAGAAAAGTGTCCCGGCCGAATGCCAGTACCTCTTAAAATTGCAGGCTCGCTATTGCTCGCCAGGAAATAATCGACACCTAAATGGCACTAAAGGTCTTAAAATTGACAAAGGAATGGGGCAAAAGGTGTTAAAATAGCCAAACTAATGGGCCGAAGGTCTTATAATCTCAAAATTAGTGGGGCTAAACATTAGGGAGAAGGGGGTCCAGAAAAACGGTTTGCCTTCCCTTAATAAGTGATTTATCGGCAACAAGTATGTTGTGATCAATTATTGCTATCATCAATATTTAGGTTTCATTTCTTCATATTGAGTGAAATATGCAAACATGTTACTACACATACTCACCCTATTCAACATCTGACAGACATTAATACAGCACAGAGCGAGCCATACGTAATGACAGTATGGATAATTATGACATATTAGCGCGACTGTACCTCAGCTGCATATTAGGAACATAAACATCATTTCATTATACTACTTAAGGGGGTAGTACTCGCTTTGTACGGACCCACTTCTCCCTCATGTTTACCATATTAGTGTTTACGTTTTAAGAATTTTGTTCGTTAGTTTGGCGATCTTGAGACCTTTCGCCTCATTGTTTTGGCAATATTAAAACCTTTCGTGCCCTTTAGATGTCGATTTATTCCTGGCGAGCGATAGCGAGCCTCTAATTTTAGAAGGAACCGGCCTTCGGCCGGGAAATTTGTTACCGAAAAATTTACAAATTTATCTTGAAAGGGGGTCTAGGGGGTGTTTCTTCTAAGCTTGATGGAGGTCTAGCGAGGACAACAAAAGATAAAGGAATATATTAGACCCAACAAAAGAGCACTACCCCCTTGAAAGCCTTGGTGGTCAAGTTGTTTCCCGTGGTCAGTTGTTAAGGTGATTAAATGAGATAGTCTGTAGCCTTTTATTGAGTAGACGTCCTTCCTAAGCTGTACAAAATCGTATAATAGTTACCGGAATATAATGAAAAGAACATCACCGGTACAGAAGGGGTTAAACACAGGAACATGTGAGGAACCAACGCCGACACAACCATCCCCTTCACTGTCAATGTCTGCACTGGCTCATGACGTCATTCCCATCCCCCCCTCACCACCTGCCCCATGGTGACGTCATATTCAACCCCCCCCCTCCTGCACGCCAGGAATAAAACGACAGGTAAATGGCACGATAGATCGTAAAATTGACTACGAAATAGGGCGAAAGGTGTTAAAATGGCAAAACTAATGTGCCAAACGTCTTAAATACGCAAAACTAATGGGGTTAAACACGAGGGAGAAAGTGGTCCAGAAAAATGGCCCATCCCCCCTTAATCCCTCCCGAAGCAGGACACATTCTTTTATTTCATTCTGAATATATTTATGAAGGATCTGTGGGAAGCAAAGGGGGTAATTGTGATTGAGTTGACCTCTTTGATTGCTAGAGGTCCTTCCTAAGCTGTATAATGTCGTCTACTGTTATCACCAATAAACTGGAACAGACACCATGTTTATGCTTCCACTAGACGGCTACCTTTACAAGACTTTATTCACCCTTTTATAACCGGTTTAAGGGGGTACTACTTGCTTTTTCAGGACCCCCTTCTCCCTCATGTTTAGCGTATTAGTTTTTAGTTTTGATATTTTAAGTCGTTCGTTCCGTTAATTTGGCGATTGTGAGACCTTTCGTCTAAGTTTGTTGCCAATATTAAGACCTTTAGTGCCATTTAGCTGTCGTAATTTGTTGTTACTGCCGAGCGATATCTAGCCTGTAGTTTTAGAAAGATCCGGCCTTCTACCGAAAAATGTACAAATTTACCTTGAAAGGGAATCTATTTTTTTTGTTTTTGTTAAAGCTTGATGGAGGTCTAGCGAGGAAACTGACAAATATATTGATAAATAAATCCATAGACTTAATTCCAAACACTAACCCCTTAATTTCATCTGACGGTAAACTGGATCCATTAACAACAGATAACGGAAGAATAAGACAATATTATGTCTCTGCATCATAATTAGACCAAGTTTATATAATTACCACCATATTTCACTACAAAATCTTCAACATAACTGATAAATCTTGATGTGAACTTTGCATTGAAGGGTTCTACTCACTCTAGTAAGGATATTTGAGTGTTAGAGATACAATTGAGCTAATCTTTCCTCTTTTAATTTCCATAGGTCCTTCCTAAATTTGCTGAAGCTATTATATATTAAAATGTTAGCCCACACTCCTTTTTACGATTTGATGACCGTTTGCCCCATTGCTTGGCCAATTTTAAGACCTTTCGTGCCATAAGGGCGGTAATTGTCTTCCTGGCGAACGATAGTGAGCCTGCTGTATAGGAGGAACCAGAACGATAGTGAGCCTGCTGTATAGGAGGAACCAGAACGATAGTGAGCCTGCTGTATAGGAGGAACCAGAACGATAGTGAGCCTGCTGTATAGGAGGAACCAGAACGATAGTGAGCCTGCTGTATAGGAGGAACCAGAACGATAGTGAGCCTGCTGTATAGGAGGAACCAGAACGATAGTGAGCCTGCTGTATAGGAGGAACCAGAACGATAGTGAGCCTGCTGTATAGGAGGAACCAGAACGATAGTGAGCCTGCTGTATAGGAGGAACCAGAACGATAGTGAGCCTGCTGTATAGGAGGAACCAGAACGATAGTGAGCCTGCTGTATAGGAGGAACCAGAACGATAGTGAGCCTGCTGTATAGGAGGAACCAGAACGATAGTGAGCCTGCTGTATAGGAGGAACCAGAACGATAGTGAGCCTGCTGTATAGGAGGAACCAGAACGATAGTGAGCCTGCTGTATAGGAGGAACCAGAACGATAGTGAGCCTGCTGTATAGGAGGAACCAGAACGATAGTGAGCCTGCTGTATAGGAGGAACCAGAACGATAGTGAGCCTGCTGTATAGGAGGAACCAGAACGATAGTGAGCCTGCTGTATAGGAGGAACCAGAACGATAGTGAGCCTGCTGTATAGGAGGAACCAGAACGATAGTGAGCCTGCTGTATAGGAGGAACCAGAACGATAGTGAGCCTGCTGTATAGGAGGAACCAGAACGATAGTGAGCCTGCTGTATAGGAGGAACCAGAACGATAGTGAGCCTGCTGTATAGGAGGAACCAGCCTTCGATAGTGAGGCTGCTGTATAGGAGGAACCAGCCTTCGATAGTGAGGCTGCTGTATAGGAGGAACCAGCCTTCGGACAGGCCATTTTTCTACCGAAAAAATGCTCAAACTTATCTCGAAGGGAAGTCTTAGGGGTAGCTTGTTTAAGCTTGATGATTTAGGGCGGAGGCTAATATATATATATATATATATATATATATATATATATATATATATATATATATATATATATATATATATAGTATAGCTAAATAAGCACAATAAGTTAGTCTAAAAGAGTCTAAAAAAACACACACAGAGAGCAACATACACAAAACAAAACCCGGGAAAAACTGGGAAATAAAAAAATGGGAGAGACTAAAAGGAAATGTATCAATTACTAGGGAGGGACTCTAAAACCTCAACATATTTGACTATCTATTGTAAGACAAGTTAATTGACCATATATAGAGGAATAGCAGATCGGTTATTAAGGGAAGGTTTATCTTTATATATAGAGAGACTCTAATATTCTAGGGTTGGTAGAATTACAAGAATCAAGTATACTAAAATTGCGGGGGTTGACAGAGACATTACAACTGTAACAGTGATCTCTTACTGCTGAGTGAGGAGGCGTGCTTAGAGGCAGACCTGTTCTGCTGGACTGACCCATATGTTCGTCGATTCTTGATTTTAAAGCTCTGATAGTGGTTCCAATATACCCTGTATGGCAACTAGGGCACTTAACTCTGTAAACAATCGACGATCGCAGGGCGTTGGGCAGACGATCTTTGAACCAGAAAAATTAACCAACCTTGAAAACATTTTTGTGAATGAATCTAAACTGGATTTGAGGGTAAAAACTAGAGAGTTTATCCTTAAGTGCTTGTTCTAATTTATCAGATACCTTGCCAATAAACGGTAGTTTAAAATACTATCTATCTATCTATATGCTCAGGCCCAATCCCCATTTTGGGGGTAGCCGACTCAAGACAGAGCAAGAACAGGGAAAACACAATAACAACATGAAACAAAAAATAAACACAGATAAAAAACACAAACTCTCACACATCCAGGTCACCCAGGAGAAGACCCAGAGACCAGGGTTACCAAGGTCGCTCCAGCACTCCCCCGGCCCCTGACCACCCGGAGAGGTTCCGATCTCGGCAGGCAGACATGCAGCGGAGCCAAAGCCATAAGCCCTCCTACCACACTTCCAGGCACACCCTTCATATTAATCGTCTCCCCGGGCCAGGCGCCTGATGGACTATTATCTAGTCCAACTTGCGCCCGACCCCTTACTCCAAATGACCACATGTTCACTCAACTATTCACAAGCATTCTCCATTCACTCCTGTCCACCACCACTTCCCCTGCCTGATCTATAGTCATTCCTCTATCATCCAAAGCCTTTCTTACACAGTCTCTCCATCTCAATGGGGGTCTTCCTGCCCTTCTATCTCCCTTTGTACCTGACTCACATATTCTCTTTGTAAGCCTTTCATCTCCCATTCGTTCAACATGACCATACCAGCTCAGCACCCTTCTGTCCACTCTGGCTGACAAATGTTCCTGCTGCCCCACTCTCCTACGTATCTCTTCATTCCTCAATCTGTCTCTACGAGTAACTCCACACATACTCCTCAAGCAGCTCATCTCCATCACATCCAGCCCTCTTTTCTCCTTTTTCTTCAGAGCCCATGTCTCAGCCCCATACATCACTGTTGGCACAACAATACCTTGATACAGTACACTTTTTACTTTCACTCCGAGATTTCTCGTCTTCCACATACTTCCCATTGCTCCGAAAACCTTCCTTCCTTCACACACTCTCTGTTTTACCTCCACTTCCATACCTCCACTCCTGCTTATTGTTCCTCCTAGATATTTAAAACACTCTACTTTAAAATACACTTCCTCCTTACTCACAGCGTACACAGTTTGTTTAGGATGATAAATATTATGCAAACAATTTATGACTTGCTTATCAAAAAACATAGAAGTAAATCCATTATTGACAAAGGAATTTCTTTAAAAAAAATCTCCTCGTGAAACAAGCCATATGTTGAGGTTAGTTGATAAGCTCTATGAAGAAGAGTCTTTATAGAGTTAAACTTAAACTTAAGAGAGCAATATCTAAAGAAACTAGTACCTAATCTTGAGAATGTAGGTTTTCTAAATATGGATATTAACAAACTGTAATTTACTTTAGTTAACAACAAATCCAGAAAGGGTAATCTCACATTTTCTTCGTTCTCGATAGTAAACTTTATATTCTTATGTTTAACATTTAGGTAATCTAGGAACAAAACCGTATGAGATATTTCTTTGAAAACCAGTAGGGAGTCTTCGACGTAACGACGGTACAATATGGGTTTAAATGTAGAGGGACAATTATCTAACCATTTCTTCTCCCAATGATAGAGACACATATTTGCAAAAGTAGGACCTAGAGGCACACCCATTGCCACACCATCCATCTGTTTATAAACTTCAATAGTAAAGATAAAATGACAGTCTTTAACACAATATATACTGAGTGTAGATATATATATATATATATATATATATATATATATATATATATATATATATATATATATATATATATATATATATATATATATTATATATATATATATATATATATATATATATATATATATATATATATCTGAAGCAACTGCCAGTAGCCCCCTTCTCTGTATCCTCCTACTTTCTCTATCCTAGTTTCAAAGCCAAAGGCGGATGTCGTGCATATGTACACAACAAACACACTTGCTCTCGTGTTCCCAATTTCGACTCCTCTGAATTGTCAACTGTATGGCTCAAACTATTCTATCATTTTCATAATAAATATTTCTGTGGTGTTTATCTTTCCCCTAACTCTACCGACTTTCCCAAATTCTTCGACTATCTAAACTCTAAAGTGGAACACATTTCATCCATTTCTCCTTTCTCAGAAATCTCCATCTTAGGAGATTTAAACGTTCACCACTGCCAATGGCTCTCCTCTCACACTACTGACCAACCTGGTGAACAAGCCTACGTCTTGTCTATCCTAAATGACCTACAGCAGTTAGTTCAGCAACCCACCTGTATCCCGGATCGCTTCGGAGATCGGTCCAACATTCTTGACTTGTTTCTAACTTCTAACCCTTCTTCTTATACTGTCGATATTTTCTCTCCTTTGGCCTCCTCCGACCATAAACTTATCTCTGTCACCTGTCCTATCTCTCCAGTACGGCCATTCGATCCTCCCAGTCTTGTGGCACTCTGGCGCTGCCGACTGGGAGGCTCTCCGACAGTACTTCTTTGATTTCCCATGGAATGTTTTTTGCTTCCGTGACCGGGAACCCTCGGAGAGTGCTGAACGCATTACTGAGGTAATCGGGCATGGAGGCATAAAGTTCATCTTCTTTCGCTCAGACTAATGCAAAACAATCTTTGTTTACTCACGCTTGTTCTACGCTTGTTGACAGCAAAATTGGATGAAGCCCACAACAAGATCAACGCCCTCACCAGGAAGCTGGAATCACTCCAAGAGTTTGTAACACTCAACGTTGGAGTATCACTAACTCCAGCATCCACCACCGCCCCAACGTCATCTGCCAACAATCCAACACCTGCAGTAGACACTGCAGCAGATGCTTCTGACGAACCTGAGCCGACATCAAACCAGGACTGCCGCCCTGTTCACCTTAGTCTCTCCCCCACTCCTCGTGCAAGAAGCCTGCTAGCACGAACAGTACCAACCCCTCGCCCCCGTTCTAACCACTCCTCTTCCCGACCTGTACGTAGAGTCCCGCCACCACAGGTTTCCGGATTTACACCAGTGAGGAACGGTGCACGGCCAACGCAGAAAAGGTCTCATCTACCAGTCACAATGTCAAACAGATTTGAGATATTGGTAGAGATGGAAGACGAACCAGAAGAGACCAGGCTCGTTGGGGATTCCATCCTACGAGGACAGGTCGAAGAGTTCTGCGACAGAGTCCCAAATCAACGAAAAAGATTTTGCATCCCAGGAGCTGGACTGGACGACATTGTGGAAGCCTTCGAAGATACCACAAAGGATGCAAATGAAAATACCCTTTTTGCCATCCATGCTGGTTCAAATGACGTCATGCGCACCAGATCCGAAGAGTTGCTGGAGAAATATCGCAAGATGATCCAGCACTACAAAAACAAGTCAAGGAATATCATCATCTCAGGCATTCTCCCCAAGATCGACGCACCTGACAAATTCTACGACAAGGCCTTCAGCACAAATAGCCGACTAAAATATTTGTGTCTGAGGGAAGAAGTTGAATTCATCAACCTCTGGGACAACTTCTACAACCAGCCTACTCTGTTCCGCAAGGATGGCACTCATCTAAACCCTGTGGGTTCAGCACGCATGGGTCGTCTCCTACACGAAGCAGTCCGCAGCCATGGATCAAAAAACGCCATCCGAGAAGAAGCAGCAGTGACATAAATCATCCAACACCAAGAAAACAACAGAGGCAACCGAGGACCACCAGCGATAAGGACCGAAGACAGCGAGGACCGAGGACAGCCATGAACATAAATGTAGATCCGACAAGAACCAAAAATATTATTAAAGAGCGTTCCGTTCCGTGAGTTCTAAAATAACAAATTTAAAGGTTTTCTATGCAAACGCTCGTAGCATACGCAATCAATTTTCAGATTTAGGAGCTAGTGTTTACAGAAAATTATGATGTGATTGGCATAACAGAATCTTGGCTCAATACAGAAGATAGAGACTTTTTAGCAGAGTATTCACTTCCCGGTTATGTAATGTTTGAGAAAAGCCGAATAAATCGAAATGGAGGTGGCGTTTTACTTTATATCAAAGAGTCTTAACCCTACCCTCTTGTCAAAACCTCAAATTGTGAACGTCGACGCATCTTTTGTGCTAATAAAGAATAATAAAGGTACAAAAATAATACTTGCATTAATATACAGACCTCCAGCTCAATCAGTGTAAACTGACCGAGAAATTTACGAACAAATTGCAGATGTAAGTAACTCACAAGATACCGTAATTTTTGGCGACTTTAATTTACCTGTGACCAAGTGGGGCGATACTCTTACTTCACACTCCGGACATGACTTGTATACGAACTTGCAAGAGAGTTCGCTTTATCAATTTGTTCGAACGCCGACCCGTGGTAATAACGTTCTTGACATTGTACTTGCAACAAAAGAAGAATTAATAGAGAATTTGAATGTTGGTGATGAATTCAGTAACAACGACCATCGTACGATAACTTTCACTTTAAAGTTTACTAGTAACGAACCAAATAGTAGCATCGAAAAAGTCCCTAATTTCAAGAAAGCAAACTTCCATAAACTTAGAGCTATGTTTAAAGAAACTGACTGGAGCTTTTTAATTAACAATAACGACATAAATACATCTTGGAAGTTATTCGAAACCACTTACCTAAAAGCAGTGCAAGACTGCATACCATCGAAAATACGGCGTCCAGGCCATAATAATAAGCCCAAATGGTGGAATAAAGATATTTCAAACTGCCTGCTTGCTAAAAAATTTGCTAATAATAGATTAAAATCCTCACAAAATGACGAAGAACGGGTGAAATTTGTAGAGCTACGACGCAAAGCCAAAAAGTTAATTAAGCAAAGTAAAAAGACCTTAGAGTTACATATTGCGAATCAAAGTAAAACAAACCCGAAAGAATTCTATAGTTATATCAGAAAGAAAAAAGTAGTTACTTCAACTGTTGGACTGTTAGTCGATGAAAATGGAGAGTACACCAAAGACGAAGTACAAATGAGTAATGCCCTCAATACCTTCTTTGCATCAGTTTTTACAACAGAAGACGACCTCAGTGATATCCCTACACCATCGCCGATTCAGATTGATAATTCAGATGTTCTAAGCAATATCACCGTTACAGAGAGAGAAGTATTGAATTGTTTAGATAAACTCAAGGTAAATAAAACGCCTGGACCTGATACAATCTCGCCTAGAGTTCTAAAGGAAGCTAAGGATGAGCTCTCCAAACCACTGACATTACTATTCAATAAATCCTTGCAGTCTGGAACTATGCCTGATCAGTGGAAGCTAGCCAACGTAACACCGATATTCAAAAAAGGCAGCAAATCCCTACCCAGTAACTATCGTCCAATTAGCTTAACCTCAGTTGTATGTAAAATGCTAGAAACGGTCATACGAGACAGACTCGTAAATCACTTAGAGGAAAATAACATGCTTAAAGATACTCAACACGGCTTTCGTAAAAAACGTTCCTGTTTAACAAACCTCTTAGACTTCTTCCACGATATCCTCAACCTCTACGATGAGAGTAAAGCTGTAGATATTATATACTTTGATTTTCAAAAGGCCTTTGACAAAGTTCCCCACAAACGTTTACTGCTAAAACTAAAAGCGCATGGAATACAAGACGGTGTGTTGAAATGGATAGAAAATTGGCTCAGCGACAGAAAGCAAAGAGTAGTCATAAACGGTAAGGCATCTAAATGGACCAATGTAAGTAGCGGGGTACCCCAGGGATCGGTACTAGGACCAATTCTCTTTCTAATTTACATCAACGACATAGATGAGGGTCTCACCTGTACAATCTCAAAATTTGCTGACGATACAAAGATTGCAAATAGCGTACTCTCAAAAGAACAAGTTGACGATATGCAACACAATCTAGATAAATTGTCATGTTGGGCCCAAATTTGGCAAATAAGTTTCAATGCGGATAAATGTAAAGTACTACATATCGGATACCTAAATGAGAAAGCAAACTATTCGATGAATGGCACTCAGCTTAAGAATGTAAACAGAGAAACCGATCTGGGAGTAACAATATCGAGTAACCTAAAACCGAGTCAACAATGTTCAGAAGTTGTTAAGAAGGCAAACAAAATAATTGGCAAAATAATTGAGCATAAATCCAAAGAAGTTATCCTAACCCTTTACAATTCCTTAGTCCGCCCTCTTCTGGAATACTGCGTTCAATCCTGGTGCCCTTATTACCAAAAAGATATAAACAAGCTAGAACGAGTTCAACGTAGAGTTACCAAAATTATACCTAGCCTAGAGAACAAACCATACGAAGAGCGTCTTAGAGAATTAAATCTATTTCCTTTAACCCAGCGCAGATTAAGAGGTGACTTAATTCAAGTGTTCAAAATCATCAAAGGCATCGACAATATGAACTGTAGTATGTACTTCACTATCGACCAATCTAATTACACGCGGGGAAACGGTTGCAAAATTATTGGTAAATCTTTTAACTCACACGAATCTAAGAATTTCTTCTTCAATCGAGTTGTCAACTTGTGGAATGGGCTTCCCCGAAACGTTATAGACTGCATCACCGTTGATTCATTTAAACTCCGCCTAGACAAATATCTTGCATCAAACCCGCGACTGACTGCGTTTGTAAATGAATAACTTTATTTTATCCCCCCCTCAGTTACTAACCCATCTGTCCCCTACTAACTTCCTAATCCTGCCACTGACATTAGTTCCAGGGCAGTAATTCCCTTTCCAATGTTCCCTTACCCACTCTAAACCACTGTTTGGACACTTGATCCTCAGTGTTTTGGAGGACAAGCTAGGGGTCACTAGATCTGTTGTTGCTTGATTTCCTTTGTACTCCTTTGTACTTTGTACTCCTTTGTACTGCTGTCCGCAATAAGGAGGAAGCATTCAAACGGTACCGACGCCTTATAACTCAAGAATCTAATTTTTCCTATTTTTCTGTCCGGAATCAAGCCAAATCTGTTCTTTGACTTGCCAAACACTCTTTCATCAATAATAAATACACTGAACTATCCAACTCTAGCTCTTCCCAAACTTTCTGGCATCTAGCCAAAAACATCTCAAAAAAAAATTCTTCCTCGGGTTTTGCTCCCCTTTTCCACTCTGATGGCACAACCATCACTTCTTCCTCTGACAAAGCTGAACTCTTCACTCAAACTTTCGATAGAAACTCTACCTGGTATGATTCTGGTGCTATTCCTCCCTCTCCACCCCCCTCTCTCCTGCTTATGCCTAATATCCTGATCTCTTCAAAAGATGTACTTTCTACCCTCTCCTGGCTTGATACTAAGAAGGCATACAGTCCAGATGGTGTTCCTCCTAAAACAGTGTGCTTATAATTGAGGGTCGCTGGGAGAAATATAATGAGTCAACAAAAGGTTATAAGGTAGCGTGTGTTGAATGGAGGCATAATTAACCGAGTATAAATATATTGTATATCATAAGCTCTTTTACGAGTCATCTGGGAGTCTTTGGTTTATAAATACACCCAACAAGAATAATATAAAGAGTGTGTGCTGAGTTTATAGATAAGTAACAAGGAAGGATCTCTGAAAGACAGAGACAGAACTCAGCACTTTTGTGTCTGCCACGGAATATTCTGTCACAGAGTTACAAGAATGGAGAATTTGTCCCTGGAGGCCTTTTCGGTAGCAGGAGAATGCCTGTTATTATATTATTCTCATCTTATTCTCTTTAGATGGCGACCGGGAACTCTTCTTCTTATTCTTGGACTTCTCACCTCTCGCAATAGAAGACAAAATGGAGTTTGCACTAAGATGCTCAGAGGCAGAGTCGTGATCCGCAAACTTAGTGACAAGATGCTCAGACACTTTGGTATCCACAAGATACTTAGAGGACTCAACGAGAATCTCAAACAAGACTGTGTAGAGATACTCAGGCATGGGTTTTATCAACGAGATACTTAGACGAAAGAGCTTGACCTTTATGTGGGGAGCTGACGATGGCTGGGTTGTTGGGCAGGTTGGAGTCTCCTTTTGGCCTCGTTGCTTCGGGGATAAAGATCACATCTTCTCATCTGTGACCTTTTCACCTTGACATTAGTGGAAAGGGTAAAATTACAAGTAGGAACACAGGTATGGGATTTCCCAGTGCCCTGGTAGGCATGGCTCGTGACGTGATGGTGGGGTCCGGGGCTTGTGGCTTTGGCCGCATTGTAGAGCATGGGGATGTGGGGAGTATTGTTTGGACATGGCAACTTACCATCCCTGACTAAAAACTAGCGGTGTTATTACATTTTCTACATTTATGGGTATGACAATGGTAAATATAGTGTCCATTTATCGAGTAATGTATGCTTAGTTTGTCTCCCTAGACTAAGAAAAACACCTTCCCAGACCACCAGGTGATGTTTTCCGTGCGAGCAGTAGCGAACCTCCAATTTAGGAGAAACCGGCCTTAAGACTTTTTTAATAATGTTACTGGCAAAGGTTGGAGCTCCTATCATACGTTTCATGGCTTTAGCGTAAGCCACCTCTAATGCTTTAAATATATTGTTTTTATATATTTCACCACCACACCAAACACCTCCAATGAAATTAATGAAAGCATATATGCGTAGTAGGGAAGGTATACAGTAGGGTAGTGATTGAGAGAGTGAGAGTGAGAAAGGAGAAATGGATAGGCGACGAGCAGGGAGGTTTTATGAAGGGAAGAGGATGTGTAGATCAGATTTTTACCCTGAATTGTGTTGTGGAGAAATATCTGGAGAAAAAACAAAAGGTGTAAGTTGCCTTTATGGACTTGGAGAAGGCCTATGACAGAGTGGATAGAAAAGGTTTGTGGAAAGTACTTAGAATATACGGAGTAGATGGCAAGTTGCTGAAAGCAGTGAAGAGCATGTATGAGGGTGCAAAGGCGGCAGTACGTGTGGAGAGTGAGCAGAACGAGTTCTTTGACCTGAATGTTGGTTTGAAACAGGGGTGTGTGATGTCCCCGTGGTTGTTTACTGTATATATGGATGGAGTCATGAAAGAAATACTATCAAGAGCAGTGGATGTTGGTGTATCGCTGAAAAGGGAGGGAATTGAGTGGAAGCTACCTATACTGCTGTTTGCGGATGATACAGTTCTGATGAGTGATAATGAATGGGAGTTGCAGGGTCTGGTAAATGAGTTTGGAACAGTGTGCGAAAAACGGAATTTGAAGGTAAATGCGGGGAAGAGCAAGGTTATGGTCTTCGAAAGGGGTGAAGTCACAGAGTGTGAGGTGAAGCTGAACGGTCAGGCTATGGAGATCGTCAACTCTTTTAAGTATCTGGGCAGTGTGTTGAGTAAAGATGGGACTATGGATGAAGAAGTGCGGGAGAGGGTACAACAGGGGAAGAGGGTTGTAGGAACGCTGAAAGCAGTAACAAGAAATAGGGTGGTCAGTATGGAAGTGAAGAAGTCTTTGCATGACAGTGTGGTATGTGACGCCTACCAGCGTTGGCAGAATCGCCTCCCGGTAGCCACTAGCGCTCGCCAGGGCCGTGAAATGGGCTACAGTTATCAGAGAATGTTGTTCTTTCTTTCATAGTGTTCGTGTTTGTTACAGACAGTCCCGTGGTGGTCTTTATTTTCGTCTGTGACAACGGGAAGCATTTTATATCATGAGTAGAACATAAGATGCATTGTAGTGAAGTTGAGAGAGAGAGAGCGAGCGAGCGGCGTGGGGGCAGTGAGTGTTGATTTCCTCCTCCCTCCTCCCTCCCGGAGGAGTTGCTCGCCTGCGTGGTCTTTCTCTCGGTTTTGATTGGCTGGTGGTTCCTGGCGCCTTCTGGAAGCCTGCTGCCTTGTGATGTATCGGCCTGTGATTGGCCGACCACCATGCCTTTGTGTGATCCTGAGGTTCCCGAGGAGCTAACTTCCTCAGAGATTGCCTGACCAGCATACCCTTCACACCTCCCTTGCCACCTGTCCCCGACTTCTACCTATAGAACACTTTCTCTCCCTCTCAACTTCTTACCTCTTATGCTTCTAATCTATTTAATATCATAACTCCCCTTTGGTTCTGCACGATTTCATATATCGGCCATCGTATTATATGCTGAAGCTCTCAGATATTTCATGCTTAGTTAGACATTTTGGAGGGGTTAACATTTTGTCTGTAGAGGTTCGACACACTCGCGGTGTCTCCCTACCTATTTCTTGGTTGTCTGCTGGGCGATTTAATGCTAGACTGGGGTGAGGCTATTGATGTTGTGATTTCCGATGTGTACAAGGTTTTGTTGAACTTGTACAATCGCAACGGATACGTGGGAAGCCTAGGTGGTCTTTCTGACTGTGTACCTTGTGAGTTTAGCACTGTGTTGCGAGTGAGGGCTTTTGCCTCTGCCACCCAACACTGTGCTAACTCGTTTTGCTTTGACTTGAAGAGGGTCGCCAGGAGAGAACCAGATACTAGCGATCTGGATCTCTCAAGAGAGCACCCCGTCATTTAACGTAATTTGGCCGTACAGTCTTAAGGACCTCGCTAGGCTACGAGCCGCTTGCTCAGCCATTGTTTCCTAGCCTACGACATCCCAGCTAGACTTTATTCGCCTAGCAGACACCCGATTAGGATTATGAACTCTTATGTTATGTATACAGCATTTTTATTCACGTTGATTGTAAGCCTTTTTTGTTGTTGGAGATAATACTATTGCGCATTTATTGTTAGTCCCGTGCCAGTTAACACTGTATGTCCCTACATTTGTCATATCTTGTTCCTGCTTTATATAACAGTTCAAAATCCGATTCGATCATCTTAAGCAGCATCAGACTTTCTTCAGAAGATTCCTGTTCGATGCTTTAGGACTTTCATTCACTTTCTTTAATATAGGAGTGACAGTTTATTATTGTTTAGAGTAACTGTAATTATACCTTCTTCTTGTTTGCATTAAATCATTCCAGTGATTTAATTAAGCTCTTTATCTTTTTCCTTGTATACATTATTAACGTAATTGTATGTTATTGTGATCAGGCTGTATCAGAGATCATCAGCCTGTAGTAGTAGTGCATTTATACCGTGTTAGAGGATACCCCGCTATCGCAGATTTAACTCTGGAGGGTATAGGTGTTTTTGTGCGCCGGCATTATAAGTTCGAGGGTTGGATGTAGTGTTACCGTTGTGGTTGTGTGCCTTTCTAGTCCAATGATTAAGAGCCCTTGTTTTATACGGGTCCCGGTCGTAACAAATGGCGACCTTGCTTAGGATTTTGTGAACTTAGAGAAATATTGCAGGAGTGTTGTGGTCATTTGTTTTTTGTTTAAAGGAATATAGTGGACACGGATTTTTTTTGGCAAGTAGTATAACACTTAAGAGTCTTCAAGCATTTTTGAGTGAATAGTGCTACATGAGAGTTTAGGTACTCCTTTTTTGTATATAAACGTTGAGAATTTTCGGTGGACAATATGTCGGACGACGGATCAGTGTACAGTGAGGACACAGTACAGGAAGCAGGCTCTGAGGTGCAGCAGCGGGGTTTGTTAGAAGGCATTAGAGTTATAACTAGTGAGGAGGATGCAAAGAAGTTTCTGGAGATGCCTATTACTGTTGACTGGGTGTCGGGGATTGATCGGTATGATCTCCAGAGTTTGGCCACGGTCATGGGTCATGTGGGCACTAGCAGCATGACGAGAGGTGACCTGGTGGCCTGGGTGCTCGTCGGGGTGTGTGGGGCTTCAGGTGGAGCGGGAGCTGGGGCACCTTCGGCCCAGCCCCCGTTCCACTCGACTCCTACCATGGCGCCCCCTCGGGCTCCGGAGCCAGGTACGTTCCCGCAGGCCGATAGTCACTGGCAGCGTGGTTTGCACTTGGGTGTGTCTCCAATTGTTGCATGTCCTCCTCCTCAAGGTTTAACGGCAGAGATGATCTTCCAGCTTGAATTGGCTAAGATTGAGCAACGAAAGCATGAGGCTGAGCTCGAGCAACGAAAGCATGAATCTGAGCTTGAGATGGCTAAGATTCAGCAGCAGCAGCGGGAATCTGAGCTTAGGATTCAGTCTGAAGAGAGAAAGACCATGTACTGTGCAGACATAGATCTTGAGAAGTCTCGGGTGGAGTCAACAGGGCAGCGTCTCGGTTCTGGGAATCGAGGTCTTGATCAGTCTTTATCGCACCTTCTTAAGTTAGTCCCTGTATTTGACGAGTCGGGTGTCACCGAATTTTTCATGCGTTTTGAGAAGAAGTGCCGGGAGCACCAATGGCCCGAGGTTAAGTGGGCAGCCCTTGTTTCCTCTAGGTTGGTTGGCAAAGGACTCAAGGCATATGATGCGTTGCCTTTGGAGTCGTGCATCGATTATGAGGTATTGAAGGAGGCTGTCCTGCGGGCATATGAGTTACAACCAGAGACGTACAGATTGA
The DNA here is from genome assembly GCA_032716605.1 of Paralithodes platypus. Classification (NCBI taxonomy): domain Eukaryota; kingdom Metazoa; phylum Arthropoda; class Malacostraca; order Decapoda; family Lithodidae; genus Paralithodes; species Paralithodes platypus. Next base: position 19,190,800 of record CM064499.1, read on the forward strand.
AGTTCCGGGATGTAACGAAGGGTCGTGAGTGCACCTTTCTTGAGCATGCCCGGGATATGTCCGATGCATTTAGAAACTGGCTGCGTTCTGAGAAGGCATCGACGTTTGAAGAGTTGAAACAGCTGATGCTTCTAGAACAATTTTTCAAGTGTACGGGCGGCGATCTGACGTTGAATCTTAAAGAAAAAAACCCGAAAACTCTTCAGGAGGCAGCTGAGATGGCTGACCTTCGGTTATCTTTGATTCGTGGGTGCGGTTTTGCACGGAGAAGTGATGCAGGCAATAAGGAGCGTAACCTTCCCCCTCCCCGAAACATTGATACACATAATTACACTAAGAACAAGAGCAACGACACCAAAACTGACCATAAACCTAGTACCGTCCCGTTTAGAAAGGGTCCGGGTCCTTCCTCACCTCAAGGGAAGCCCAAGGGGGAGTTAGAGTGTTTTCATTGTCATGAGAAGGGGCATTTTGCAAGAGCCTGTCCAAGCAAGCTACCTAATGCAGTTGTGTCTTTGGCTCGCAACATTGGGGTGTCCCCGAAGTCGTCTGAGTTTGCCCGGGGTATAACGTCAGAGGCTGGGACACAGCCAGTGGAGAAGAATCCGGAAGGCTCGAACGCTGTCCGCGATGTCTTTTGCGACCATCGAGGGCGTGGCTGCGTGAAGTGGGCTGGTAAGAAGCATGGAGTTGAGCTGTTGCGAGACACGGGTGCCTCTCAGACTTTGATGAAGAACTTTACTGGTAGACCAATAAACGCGGCACGGGTGGTTGTGGTGCAAGGTATCAATGCTACCAGGTCAAACCCATTGGTCAGGATAGAACTGGAGGTAGATGGTGTGACACGAGAGTTGGATGTTGGAATTGTGGAGAACTTGCCTGTTGGGAGCGTCGACCTCCTTCTCGGCAACGACTTTGCGGTGCCTACTTCTAAGGTTTCCCCCTTAGTCGTTGCCGAGAAGCCGGCCGACGTGAGTAGGGAGGAACAGTAGTGGGTAGAGAAGTGTCAAGTACAACCTATGGCGTGCTTTGTTACAAGATCTCTTGCATCCAAAGTGTCACAGCCTATTCCTCAGTCTCTAGACCAGCGGAGGAACGGTCGGAAGGAGCAAGCTAAAGTTGGGAGTTTTGTGAGTTTTGCTCCAGCGGCTCTCCTTAGCGGCTTAGTACTTGACTCAGAGGTGAGCTCCGGAGTGGCCCCAGAACCTGTCACCCCTAGTGACATGGTTGGGTGTGATGGCACTCCGCGACTTAGTAGTTCCCAGTTGGAGGAGAGTTGTGGGAACGGGGCTATCGAACACGAGGACGGGGAAACATGTCATGTGAACTTGTTGGAGGAGTTTGTGAGGCAACCACCTGAGCAGCCTACTGTCCCTGCGTTGGTCTGCAGCGATCAAGGTGGAGAAGGAGAGGGGGGCAGTAGGGCACAGGTGGAGGAGAGCTGGGATTGTCATGTCTCGGCGGAGCAGTGGGCGGGGGACACGAGTCTGGTGGCTGTGGAAGCACTAGAGCACCTGCCTGAGCAGCAGTGTGCAGCGCTCCAGCCTACCAGCTTGGTTCATACCCCACTGGTCGTGCCGAGCACCCGAGCCTCACAACTCAGGCGGTGCAAGATGTTCCGCGGGCAGGTCACGTGAATGTTGGGAGACCGTTAGCCTCGTTGTTTCGGTGGTTCAAGGTGGGCGACGAGGCTTGGACATGGTTGTCAGGTCAAGGTCGACCCATGGCTGCCAAGGGTGGTGGTCAGAAGGAGGATATTGAGCAGATTGGTGAGGTTGGCTGTGGAGTGGATGTGCCAGGTCGTCGCATAGCCTCCCAATGCTGCTCTAGCCGAATGCAATAGCCCTACCATAGACCGACTGTATCTGGCCATGTCGCTAAAAGCGGTGATGCTGCGCAGGCAGATGTAGTCGCAAGGAATGCGGGGGTGCGCATGTACGGTATCGGCGGGGAAGCCTTAGCAATAATGAACTATGGGAGTGACTGCACAGGTGGTACTGATTGTCCCTCTTATGACCTTGCTGTTCTAGGGACGAAGGTGGAGAAGGAGGGAGACTACAGGTTAGAAGCTGCGGTCTCGGCTGGGTTGTGGGAGGGCACTAGGCATGTTTTTCTGCGAGATAAGTTGTTTACTAGGCTGTGGCAGTGCATCCGCATGTTTGTTGCTTCTCCAGGCCTGATGTACGGGGTAGAATCCGACATGAAGGCTGGAGACAGTGCAAGGCTCAGTTTAATTCCCTACCGTATAAATCCTGCTCAACAGCCTGTCGTGAAAACAGAGGTAGACGACATGTGGAAAAAGGGTCTGAGGGATAAAGGATATCGTGAGTGTTCGTTGCCAGTGAGTTTGCAACCGGAGTTGAGTGGCAAGATTTGTGTGTATGGTGATTGCATGAGTGTGGAAGTATTATCCCTGACAGACACCTATCCATTGCCCAAGGGTCTGAGGGATAAGGGATATCGTGAGTGGTCGTTGCCAGTGAGTTTGCAACCTGAGTTGAGTGGCAAGATCCGTGTGTATGGTGATTGCAAGAATGTGGAAGTATTATCCCTGACAGACACCTATCCATTACCTAGAGTTGACGATACCATAGACCGCATCGGGGCTGCCTCGCTCGTCACGAAGGTAGAACTAGTGAAAGGTTATTGGCAGGCCCCGTTGCCGGAAAGAGCGAAGAGAAGTGCCAGTCTTGTGATGAACTGGGCAGGTTATCAGTGTCAGGTGTTGTTGTGCTGCCGGAACACAAGTTGGATGTGTGGCATGCTAAGGGCACTGATAATGTTTTAGCTGATTGTTTGTCACGGGAGGGTTTGTTTGCAGGAGAACCCTCGCCGTTCAGTCAGTGTGTGTTGAGAGTGGAGAAAAATCAGTCTTGCCCCTGTAGAGCAGCCGTCAAAAACAACATTAAGATTAAATAAAAAAAAATCACATAAAAAACTCTTTCTTTTGATAGTTAATTGTAAGTTGCCAATGTTATAGCTAAAGTCCTAAGTTGAACCTGTCTTTCACTTAGGAGGCTGGGCTCTGTGAAGCTCGCTCTGGGAGCATAGCAGGCTAAAATTATACTATTATGTTTGGGAGGGGTTATAAGATTTTATTTATGCTAAAATGTTGTTTTGTTTATGATTGAGCTTTGCATTTCATTTCTGGCGGGGTGGCTGGTTGTGGCGGGTCTTGTCGGCATTCTGCCTTGTCAGATATGGTGCTTGCCTAATGTTGAGCGTCCCATATCTTGGGCGGGGTGTGACGCCTACCAGCGTTAGCAGAATCGCCTCCCGGTAGCCACTAGCGCTCGCCAGGGCAGTGAAATGGGTTACAGTTATCAGAGAATGTTGTTCAATCTTTCATAGTGTTCGTGTTGTTACAGACAGTCCCGTGGTGGTCTTTATTTTCGTCTGTGACAACGGGAAGCATTTTATATCATGAGTAGAACATAAGATGCATTGTAGTGAAGTTGAGAGAGAGAGAGCGAGCGAGCGGCGTGGGGGCAGTGAGTGTTGATTTCCTCCTCCCTCCTCCCTCCCGGAGGAGTTGCTCGCCCGCGTGGTCTTTCTCTCGGTTTTGATTGGCTGGTGGTTCCTGGCGCCTTCTGGAGGCCTGCTGCCTTGTGACGTATCGGCCTGTGATTGGCCGACCACCATGCCTTTGTGTGATCCTGAGGTTCCAGAGGAGCTATCTTCCTCAGAGCTTGCCTGACCAGCATACCCTTCACACCTCCCTTGCCACCTGTCCCCGACTTCTACCTATAGAACACTTTCTCTCCCTCTCAACTTCTTACCTCTTATGCTTCTAATCTATTTAATATCATAACTCCCCTTTGGTTCTTCACTATTTCATATATCGGCCATCGTATTATATGCTGAAGCTCTCAGATATTTCCTGCTTAGTTAGACATTTTGGAGGGGTTAACATTTTGTCTGTAGAGGTTCGACACACTCGCGGTGTCTCCCTACCTATTTCTTGGTTGTCTGCTGGGCTATTTAATGCTAGACTGGGGTGAGGCTATTGATGTTGTGATTTCCGATGTGTACCAGGTTTTGTTGAACTTGTACAATCGCAACGGATACGTGGGAAGCCTAGGTGGTCTTTCTGACTGTGTATCTTGTGAGTTTAGCACTGTGTTGCGAGTGAGGGCTTTTGCCTCTGCCACCCAACACTGTGCTAACTCGTTTTGCTTTGACTTGAAGAGTGTCGCCAGGAGAGAACCAGATACTAGCGATCTGGATCTCTCAAGAGAGCACCCCGTCATTTAACGTAATTTGGCCGTACAGTCTTAAGGACCTCGCTAGGCTATGAGCCGCTTGCTCAGCCATTGTTTCCTAGCCTACGACATTCCAGCTAGACTTTATTCGCCTAGCAGACACCCGATTAGGATTATGAACTCTTATGTTATGTATGCAGCATTTTTATTCACGTTGATTGTAAGCCTTGGTTGTTGTTGAGTTGCACAACCCGAGCAGGCTTTTGCGTTGCCTGAGGAAGTACTTCTTTTGTTGTTGGAGATAATACTATTGCGCATTTATTGTTAGTCCCGTGCCAGTTAACACTGTATGCCCCTACACTAGTCATATCTTGTTCCTGCTTTATATAACAGTTCAAAATCCGATTCGATCATCTTAAGCAGCATCAGACTTTCTTCAGAAGATTCCTGTTCGATGCTTTAGGACTTTCATTCACTTTCTTTAATATAGGAGTGACAGTTTATTATTGTTTAGAGTAACTGTAATTATACCTTCTTCTTGTTTGCATTAAATCATTCCAGTGATTTAATTAAGCTCTTTATCTTTTTCCTTGTATACATTATTAACGTAATTGTATGTTATTGTGATCAGGCTGTATCAGAGATCATCAGCCTGTAGTAGTAGTGCATTTATACCGAGTTAGAGGATACCCCGCTCTCGCAGATTTAACTCTGGAGGGTATAGGTGTTTTTGTGCGCCGGCATTATAAGTTCGAGGGTTGGATCTAGTGTTACCGTTGTGGCTGTGTGCCTTTCTAGTCCAATGATTAAGAGCCCTTGTTTTATACGAGTCCCGGTCGTAACAGGTAATCCCGACACTGATTTACGGAAGCGAAGCATGGACGTTGGTTGAGAGACTCAGACCAGGAGTGAGAGCAGTGGAAATTAATTACTTAAGAAGTGCGTGCGGAGTTACATGGAGGGATAGACAGACTAATGAGGAAGTAAGAAGGAAGTGTGGTGTTGATGTAGATGTGCTGGAAAGTGTGAAAAGGAACAACTTGAGATGGTTCGGCCATATGGAACGTATGGAAAGCGAGAGAATGACTAAGAGGGTGTACGAGAGCGAGGTGGAGGGACAAAGAGGGAGAAGTAGACCAATAGAGAGGTGGAAGGATGGAGTGAGGAAGTATATGAATGAAGGCGGTGCTGGTTGGGGGGAGGGGCATCGACGGACTGGGGACAGAGGTGCATGGGGGTGGTTCGTTCGTGGCCACCCCTTCGGGGATCACAGCGTCAGGCAATAGATAGATAGATAGATATATGTGATCCACCAGGATTCGAACCCGGGTTATCACACACAGATTTTTAGACACCTTAACCAATACACCACCAAGACGGTTAAAGGCTTATGCACACGCCTACGACTTATTATACATTCTCGAATACTGGATATTAATCTAATCATGTTCATATTCACACGGCACTATGGTAGCCTATTGTTTAAGTGAGAGGAAAGAATATTTATGGGGCACAGATCATTTAGAACGGCCTCGCCGTTTTAGGCATTTGTATAATTCCACAGGCATAGACCATAGTCAGGCTTCCAGTAGGAGTTGAATATAAATAACAATGTATATCTGTTTACTAGACTAACATTTCTTAACCCACTGAGCCCCAGCGACCCAGCGTTTGCGTCCACAATGTATGTAACGCTAAACCCCAGTGACGCAAACCATGCGTCCTGGCCGGTCCGGTCCCAATTACTCCGGTCCTATGGCACCTAGAGGGCTCAGATTAGTATGGGAACTGTGTAAGTACCCCACGCAACCTTGACGATGGTTGAAAACTCTCAAAGTCCAACCGCATGCGTGTGAGCGCGCAAAACATCGTATTTTGGGTGTATTTGCCTTCAATTTTTTACTCTTTTTTTGACTTTCGGGGGCTCCGTAGGACCATTTCTTTTAGCTTTTTGATCATTTTTTGTGGTTTTTCCTTCATTCCTAACCCCTTCGCTATTGTTTCTGGAAAGTTTTTTTTTCTTTTTCAAAACAGCCGGTCCTGGTGGTACATTTATTCTAAACTAGCTGGGGCTCAGTGGGTTAAAATACTGTAACAACTACCATAACAAAACATTTAGTCTCTTTTCCCTAGTGGTTAAGGCCCCTTTAATTGTTCTTTCCATTCACATATGCATAGCCTACGTGAGTTGCAGTTGGGATGTGTGTACATGCTTAGATTGATATGCAGGATTCGAAGTTGCATAATAAATTGTAGGCAGTGTCCACCATTCTTTAACTGTCTTTGTGGCGCAATGCATAAGGTGTTGATTTTCGGTGTGAGCGTCCTGGGTTCGAATCCACGGACAGCCACATGTGTTTGTTAAATTTCATTAATCGATTTTAGGAGTAGAGTTGGTTGTGGGAAGGAACATAATAATTGATATTGGTTCAGGAGTAATTTATCGAGAGGACTTCCCTAGTGGTTAAGGCCCCATTAATTGCTCTTTCCATTCACCTACGTGAGTTGCAGTTGGGATCTGTGTACATGCTTAGATTGATATGCAGGATTCGAAGTTGCATAATAAATCGTAGGCAGTGTCGACCATTCTTTAACTGTCTTCGTGGCGCAATGCATAAGGTGTTGATTTTCGGTGTGTGCGTCCTGGGTTCGAATCCACGGACAGCCACATGTGTTTGTTAAATTTCATTAATCGATTTTAGGAGTAGAGTTGGTTGTGGGATAGAACATAATAATTCAATATCTTTTTCATCTCTAAGATTATAGCAAATGCTGTGACCTAAATACTCATATGTATCTATTCTTTCTAGCACCTAATTTCCTAAATTAATAAAGTTATAATTTTTCCCTGATATTTTCTTAACGTTTATCATACATTTAGATTTGTTCGAATTATAGTTACACCCACCCACCCACACCCACAGACCCCCTAGACATGTGATAAGGCGTTGCTGGAATCCCGGTTTCATTTGTTTGGCTTCCCTCACTGTTTCTGTTTGTGCCTCATCTATACAGAGTAATCAAGCTAGCTCTCACAAACACCTCCAGGAGTCCTTCTATTCATTTGATTACACTAAACATGCAAACCATACAAATTTCCAACACACACACACACACGCACATACACAAGAGAACACAAATGAGAAGATTTTTTTTTTTTTAATTTGGCTCTATCACTCTTTCACCTTTGGGGGAGACACTTATTGCAGGCAGCTTTGCCTTTTGTTTCTTGCATACAGATAGAATAAAAAACACACACAAAGCCACACACTTTTTTTCTAATTTATTGTTGTTATTAGACAATATTATTTAGGTTAGGAAGGGTATATGCTTTGTAAAGTCGTTAAATGATAACCAGAATGAACTTTTAAAACGCGTCATAATCCTCAAAGGTTTAACCCCTTCTGTACCGGTAATGTACTTTTCATCATATTATGCCAACTATTAGACGATTTTGTTCAGCTTTTTTTTTCTTTTTTTTTTTGAGACAATGAACGGAGGAAGGAAAAACACAGATAAAACAAAAAGGTCCATGTGCCTAAAGGCATCCTCCATTCATAAAATGTTTGTAACAACTGGATTTAAACTTTTGTAGATTGTAAGTTTGTGGAAAGCAACTCGAGGGAAGTGAATTCCAAAGAGTAGTAGTTCTAGGGATAAATTAATTTTGATAAGCAGAAGTTCTGCATTGTGGAGGAGAAAGTGTAAATTCATGGGCGCTCTCAGCTGCCCTAGTTCTACGGGGAAAGATGTGGAGAGGCGGCACAATTGAAGCAAGTTCCTCGGAACAATTGCTGTGAAAATATCTAGAATAATGCAAGGGATGCTTAGGAAGATATGTCTACCAATGGAAAGGCTACAGACTATCTCAATCCATCCTTTTGGCTACCATATATTCTTCCTTAGCTTCAAAAAATCGTCTAAATGTAGCTGAAATCAAATGAAAGATATGTCGAGGTAAGGAAAGGTTTAAGGGGACAGTGGTTATATTTTGGGTCTATTTATATATATATTCGTTTATTTTTTAGTTTCCTCCCTAGACCTTCATCAAACTTTAAAAAATACATCTATTAGATTCCCCTTCTATATTAATTTATACATTTTTCGACAGGCTTACTTTCGTTCGCCATGAACAATAATCGACACCTCGAAAGGTCTTACTATTGACGACAAAATGGGGCGAAAGGTCTTAAAATCGCCAAACTAATGGGACAAACGTCATTAAATCTGAACCACAATGGAGCTAAACACGAGAGAGAAAGGAGACCAGAAAAACGACCAATCACCCATTAACGCCTTAAGAGCGGGCCCGTCAGGTTTTTTTCACTACGCGCCCAGTGGGGGGTTTAATACCATATATGGCCTTGTTTCCATGCTCTTTTTCATGCATAAACAAGAGCCAGAGCGTAATACAATTATGTATCCCTGAAAGGGCGTAAATTGAGCTTTCCAATGACACCCGAACCATCCTTCTACGATCACTGGTTGTCTTGTAACGATCGTGCAACCGAAGGGCAAAATCGCTAAAAAACGGTCATTTCGTTACATAATTACGTGTGTAGCGAGGGAGGGAGGGTGGAGTAGTGTGGAGTACATGTCAGTAGGCCCACCGCAACGGTGGCGAGCGGTCATGAGGCAACCTACGCTCCTCCCGTCGCTCGTCTCTCTCTCAGAGCCAATATTGCGCCAAAATTGCACACGGACTAGAGTCGGGCCCCGCCACATAGTCCAAATTTTTAGATACGGACTCAAGTCGGGCCCCGCTAAAGAAGGGTTAAGGAAAGCAGTGTCTCCCCTGAACTCATCAGCCCACGGGGAATGTGGGGGTGTTTGGCTGTGGAGGTGGTTTGATATTCTCACAGCAGTGCAGGGGAGATGAGTCGTTTTTCTGGACCCCCTTCTTCCTCATGTTTAGCCCTTTTAGTTTTGAGATTTAAGACGTTCGGCCCATTAGTTTGGTGATTTTCATGCCTTTCGCCCCATATCATTGTCAATGTTAAGACCTTTCATGCCATTTTGGTGTCTACTTTTTCCTGGCGAGTGAAAGCGAGCCTGCAATTTTAAGAGTAACCGGCCTTCGGTCGGGACAATTTTCTACCGAAAAATGTACAAATTGGTATGGAAAGGGAGTCTAGGGGGTGCAATTTTAAGCTTGATGGAGGTCTAGGGAACAAACTAAAAACCTTAAGAAGAGCAGTGTATATCCTCTGAACTCACCAGCCCGGGGAATGTGTGTGTGTGTGTGTGTGTGTGTGTGTGTGTGTGTGTGTGTGTTAGTGGATGTGTGTGTGTTAGTGAATGTGTGTGTGTGAGAGGGGGAGGGGGGTTGATATTCCCACAGCAGTTCAGAAGTGGATTGAGAGTCGTGGAGCGGTTTGTTTTTCAGCCTTGGCTTGTCGCTGGGCATCTTTTTTTTTTTTTTTTTTTTTTAAGAGACAATGAATGGAGATCCTCCATTCATAAAATGTTTGTAACAACTGGATTTAAACATTTGTTGATTGTAAGTTTGTGGAAAGCAATTCGAGGGAAGTGAATTCATAAATGAATTCTGATAAGCAGAAGTTCTGCATTGTGGAGGAGAAAGTGTAAATTCATGCGCTCTCAGCTGCCCTAGTTCTACGGGAGCAAGTTCCTCTTCGTATGGCTAATGTAGGAAGGTCCTGTGTGATTGCAGGGTTATTGATTAATCTAATAGCTTTATTTTGAATTTTGTCCAACTGCCTCAATGCAACCACTCCACTTCCACCCCACAGAGGTGAACAGTAATCCATCTGAGAGCGCACATGACTTTTATATATTACGGCCAACTGCTCGTCAGTGAAGAATTCTCGAACTCTGTACAGGAGTCCCAGTTTTTTAGAGGCATTCTTAGCAATGCTTCTAACATAATGTGTCCAGCTCAAGTTAGTAGTTAATGTTACACCGAGAATGTCAATACTAGGGGAAGTGGGAATATTTACATCATTAAAAAATATATGGGAGTCAGTGAGATTCTGTCGGTTAGAAAATTGAATGTACTTGGTTTTCTGTGCATTAAAGGAAACTAGATTCTCTTGTCCCCATTCATTAATTCTAGAAAGGTCCTGGTTCAGAGAAATTGCAGTGTTTATTTTTGAATTTATAAGATCGGGTTGGGTGAAAGAATTGGTAAATGTGAAGGAACTGTGGAGTGTTGAGTCATCTGCGTAGGAATGTATTGGATTATGAGTGGTAGATATGAGATCATTGATATGAATGAGGAACAGAGTTGGGGCCAAAACTGATCCCTGGGGAACACCAGCATTTATTGAGTGAAATTGAGAATAAAGGCCATCTACCATTACTATTTTTCTGTTATGAAGATAAGAAGAAATTAGTGGAACTAATGATGCAAGGCCGTAGTGTGACATCTTCGACAATAAGGATTGATGCCAGACTCTATCAAATGCCTTTGATATATCCAGTGCTATTGTATGTGTTTCACCATGTTGGTCTGTAGCTTGGTTGATTTGATGCGTAAGAAGGCAAAGAATGTCTGCAGTTGATCGACATCGTCTAAAACCATATTGCCTATCACTGATTAATTTATTATTCTCCAGATGCTTAATTATGTGATTATTTAATATAATTTCAAAAACTTTGCCAAGAGTGGAAGTTATAGCTATTGGTCTGTAGTTTGATGGATCTGAAGAGGCACCTTTTTTAGGAACTGGATGGATGTTTGCTTCTTTCCAGGGTACTGGGAAGCATGAGGTATGAGTACACAGACGGAAAAATTTTGCCAATACAGGAGCGAGCACCAAGGAGCAATTCTTAAGTACTATTGGAGGAATTTCATCTGGACCAGGAGCCTTATCTACTGAGAGATTCTGCAAAATAGTTTTGACATGTCTGGTGTGGATCTTAAGTGAGGGAATTTCAGGTGAATTAAAATTAAGTACAGGGACATCTTGATTTATGTCATCTAAGGTTGAGTTGGTGGAGAAAATATCTGCAAGAAGGTTAGCTTTACCTCGTGGGTCACTTACAAGATTGCCAGTCGGAGATTTTAATGGTGGAATGGATGAAGCAGTAGTGAAGTTGGATTTGAATGAGTTAAGAGTAGACCAAAATATTTTGTTATCATTTGGATTATTTAGAAGTTTATTTGCCTGCTTATGGAGAAAGTTTGATTTAGTTAGGTTTAATACAGTTTTGGCATGATTTCTGATGTTTCTAAAGTAATTAAAGGCTTCATGTGTTTTTGATCTTGTGTATGCATTGTAGGCTATTGCTTTTTGTTCAGTTACTCTAGCACAATTATGGTCAAACCATTTAGGTGAATTAGATCTTTTACTGTACTTTTGATGAGGAATAAAAGTTTCCATTCCAATTTTTACAAAATCTTGTATGTGGCTCAAGGTGGAGTGTGCATCATTAGAAAAGAAAGAGGTCCAGGGAATATCAATAAAGAAACCTTGAAGACCCTCCCAGTCTGCCCTATCGTAATGCCATTTAGTCACCAAAACAGGTTCAGAGTGGGAAGGTGTGGTAGGTGATAGACAGGTGGCCTGTATCAGACAGTGATCAGAAGATCCAAGTGGGGACCTCACTGTAACATCATAATTTTCTGAATTGGTTGTTAAAAATAAGTCGAGTAGGTGGGAATTATGATTAGGATTATCTGGTACACGGGTGGGTTGGTTGACTAGTTGAATGAGATTAAATGAGTCTGCAAATAGCTCACATTCAAGACCAGCATCATCAGTCCTGGCTGAATGAGTGAGCCATTCAACATTATGGACATTAAAATCACCCAACACAGTGTATCTGTCAATACTAAACAAAATATTGGGCTGGTCCTATCATAATGTTAGTTCAACCTCCCTTGCCTGCTATTGGCTTACCTACAGCCTATGACCGAGAGGGAGTAAGTTGGAATATAGAAAACAAAAACAAAAATCGGCCAAAAAAGTGATGTCGAGGCACCAAGCATATTTCGATCAATAATTGGTATCAGAACTATCTAAGCTTTAATTCATCGTTTCAAGTGAGATGTACAAACATGTTCCTATCTTTACACACCCTATTCAACATCTGACAGACATTAATACAGCACACATCGAGCTATATGTAATGTTAGCAGAAACACAACATATTTCTAACACATCTTTGCTTTTTCTCTTTCTGATAATTGGTACACTGAGATGCCATAGTCTCTAGCCCACTCATAAGAATGCGTAGACCCCTATATTTGTCTGTATGCAAATGTTACTATCTGGATTGATTTTTGAATAAACTTGCTTTTCAATAAATAGTATGTGCAGCGGCTCGCTGATGTAGTGACTAGCGTCTTGGATTTCCACCCAGAAGTTCCCAGGATCGCGCCCACACTCGGCGCATTAAAGGTTTTTCACAAGCACTGAGTCGTTACGATCCCTCATGAGCAAGGGGATGGGGTAGTAGTGCAGGACCCCAATGGAAATATGCCTAATCGGCCTTATTGAGCTATCCTTAGCTGGCTTAGCATGCGCTAGCTTTAAGAACTGTTATTATTAATTATTATTTATAGCAAAATATATTCATGAACTCGTTACCAGAGATATTGTAGGATTTGGCAACACTGTGATTCCGATCTGCCAACTATGTACTGCTACCGCTTGAGAAGTAAACAACAGCTACATCATCCTGTGTCTTATTTTTATGGAGTTCCCCTAGCTTTATTGGAAGATCCTACATGGCGCAGTGTGTTTGACCAAGGCCTATGACCTTCAACAATGTCTCGGTCTCACAGGATATTCACCAGCACCCCCCGGGAACGCAGGTCAGCTCCTACCCTGGGTCCTGCAGTGCCTCATGAGCTAGCAACCACCATGACTCAAGCAAATAGGTAAATATAGTAGGTTCCTCGAAATGTATAGAGAAGGAACCAATCTGTTTGTCTCAAGTTATAAAAATTGAAATTTTGCTAAGCAGAAAGAATGGTTTAACTTGAGATGCAAAAGAGCTTTGGATAGGCGTGATGCAGCTTGGGCTAGATTAAGAAGAAGGAACACTGAGAGTAATCAGAATAAATATAAACAGGAGAGGAATAGATATGTTAACACTCAAGCCGCGGCTCTCGACTTAAGTCGGGTGAGAGAACCATGGCCTATCCAGGGGGTCCCGACTTAAGTAGCAAGGGATGTTGAGCACATTATCAGCTCTGAGAGAGAGTCCACGCGGTGGGAGGACCGCAGGCGGGCTCTGACAGCTTGGCCTGGGCCTAGCGAGGTAATTGGGGTCCCTACCATACCCCTACACATGCCTGGCCTCGCGAGGCAAGGTAATATCTCGGGAATTGACCGTATTTTAGGGTTTTTGCACTCGTGTTGCAACATAGTTGCAAGCGAACCCGTGGTCGTACAAGGATAATACAGGTGCCATTAGAAAGCTCTATTATCACCCTTTCACGGATACATAATTGTATTACGCTCTGGCTCTTTTTATGCATGAAAAGGAGCATGGAATGATGCTCGTTTAGGGTAAATATGCCCGCCTGGCAGGTACTAGAAGTTACAAATATCCCCGTCCGTAAGGGGTTAACATAATTAGGCAAGTTAAAATGAACTATGAGAAGAACATAGTAAATAAATGTGAAAGTGACCCTAAATTGTTTTATAAATATATAATCAGTAAGCTGAAGGTAAAGAAACAAATTACTAAATTAAGAGGAGATGATTGGACGTATGAGAACGTATCAGACATGTGCGAGGTAATGAATAACAAATTAAGGTCGGTTTTTAGTAGAGATGAAAGTTTTGATTAACACCAGATGGGAGTACTGGAGAGTGGTCTTAGCAAGATTGGAATAACTAGAGATGAGCTGTTATCTGCAATGAGAGGACTTGAAGTAAGGAAAGCTATGGAACCGGATGAAGTGTCTGCCTGGGTTTCAAAGGAGTGTGCGGAGCAATTAGTGGAGCCAGTAAGGGACATAATTCAAGCTTCCTTAGATAAAGGACAGGTTTTTTTCCTGTTGAATGGAAGAGATCTAATATAATTCCGATATATAAGAATGGAAGCCCAGAGAACCCTTTAAACTATAGACCAGTTTCATTTACCAGTATTGTATGCAAGATTTGTGAAAAGCTAATTAGGAAGAGATGGGTGGAAATGCTGGAGAGAAAAAATATAATAACCCCAGAGCAATTTGGATTTTAGAGAAGGGACATCTTGTGTTACCAGTCTGCTATGTTTCTACAGTAGGGTGATAGATGTACTGCAAGAAAGAGCGGATGGGTGGACAGCGTCTACTTAGACATTTCCATAGCGTTCGATAAGGTACTACATAGGAGATTGTTATCTAAACTTAAGACGATAGGATGTGTCGGGGGGAGTTTGCTGAAATGGGTGGGGTGCTATTTAACAGATAGAGAAATGAGGACTAACTATAGAGGAACTTACTCATCGTGGCGGAAAGTTTAGAGTGGTGTGCCACAGGGATCTGTGTTGGCCCCTCTCATGTGCCCTTTTGTATGTGAATGACTTGCCGATAGGCATAAGATCCTACATGTCAATGTTTGCAGATGACATAAAAATTATGAGACAAATAACAAATAGAAGCAGTTGTGAGGAGCTGCAAGGGGATTTAGATAAAATATATGAATGGAGCACCAAGTGGTAAATTAAATGTAATAAAAGTAAATGTCATGTGTTGAATATGGAAAGAAGTGTGAATACACCAAATTGGGAGTACAGGATGGGAGACAATAAATTAGCAAAGCCGAAAAATTAAAGGATTTAGGGTTGATTATACAAGATAACTTGTCGCCAGAGAAACATATTAACAAGCTCTTTAGCGGAATGTATGCAATGGCCGGGAATATGAAAGTTGCTCTGAACTACTTGGATGACAACATGTTAGCAAAAAATATAAAAAGTATGATTAGACCAAGACTGGAGTATGCAGTAATGATGTGGTCCCCGCATGATAAGAAGCATATTCACAAGTTATAAAGAATCCAGAGAGCAGTTACTAGATTGGTTCCAAGTCTCAGAGAACTGCAATATGAAGGGAGGCTAGACAAATTAAATCCACCGAGTCTAAAAGAGAGGAGAGAGAGCGGAGACATTTTAATGATGTACAAATGCACCCTAGGGCTGGAGAGGCTGGATAGGGAGGATATAATAATTATGGATACAGGAATAACTAGAGGCCACAGCTACAAAGTAAAAAAACCTACCTGCAAGAATGATATCAGGAAGTTTAGCTTCCCCTATAGATGTATTGACAGATGGAATAGGCTGAATGAGGAATAGAGGTGGTAGGGGCAAGGAACATCCATATTTTCAAGAAAACATTGGATGATAGTAGACTGAGAGACGGGACAACACGAGCTTAGCTCAACTCCTGTAAACTACAATTAGGTAAATACAGGCGGTAATTGCGGCCCAGCAGCGTGACATAGAATCCCTCCAAGCCAACATGGTCAACCTTGCCACACAGGGCCATGGAGCCAGATCAAGAGGCTCAGTATCAGCTGCCCCTGAAAAGTGTGAGTTGGAAATGTCATCTTCTGCCTTTAGGTCTTGGAGGCGGTCAATGGCTTGCTGGCTACAACTCTGCAAGCACAGCTCTCCAAGCACAGCCTGGAGGCTGTCCAACACATCAGACTTGTGTTCTGTCCCTTCAGAGAGCTGTTGACGCCAGGTTCTCCGACGACCAGTGGAGTGCCATCACATCAGAAGCAGCCCTTGATGCCATTGCCAAGATAGTCCTTCGTGCTTCAAACCGAGCAGTACAGTGGTCATAATTCTTGAGTGTGTCTCAGGGCCAAAGTGAGTCAGTCAGTGAATTTTGTATCAGAAGTTCTCAGAAAGCTACTGATTGTGAGTTCCAGTGCCCTAACTGTAGTTGTGATTTATCCGAGTACATGCTACTACTCAAGTTAATGGTTAGCCTCCGTGATCCAGCATTAAAGAGGCATATAATTCATATGTGTGATTCTTTTGATGATGTTGATGCCCTTAAAGGGGTTTGCTGTACATATGAAGCTGCACGTCAAGATGCATTAGGTGGATAATATTGGCGTGATACTGCTCAGGCAGCTGGTACAGACACCATGGATGACTTCAGACCTGATGTAGCAGCAGCACGTCAAGACGGGGCTGCCAAGCACTCCTCCAACCGGCCCTGTGGTAATTGTTTTGGCCACCACGCCCCCGACAAAGCTTCATACCAAGCCAAATCAGTCACTTGATATGGCTGCCAGAGGATTGGCCATTTTGAAAGATATTGTAGAAGCACAAAGGCACGTGTGAGTGCCATGACATCAACAAGCACTTACCCTTCATAAGCTTCAGGGGTCATTATTGCCGAGTCTCACCTCTCCACACAGCCCAAGATTGAAGTCGTCATCACCCATGGAGAGGACAAGGCCTCGTCAACATCAGCAGTGGCTAACGCAGGAGCGCAGGTATGTGTTGCTGGGGGCAACACACACCTTGTTGTCTGCTCTACACATCAAGCCTTCTCTTCTTCGTCAAAAGGCTGGCTTACAAGATGGGGCAGACCTGCATCTCCAGTGCCTGGGTTCAGCTCCTTGCAGGATAAACCTAGAAGGACAATCGACACTTCAAGATATCCATAAAACTGAAAACATAAAATGTAGCCGGTATTGAACAAACGCTTTTTCCCTCAACACTGATCTGTCAGCTTGTGAAGTCAACTTGCCTCGGTTTATTTATTTTTATTGTAGTTTCCGAAAAGGTCATAATATTGACAAAGAAATGGGGCGAACAGTCTTAAAATCGCCAAAATAATGGGTCGAACATCATAAAGTATAAACACTAATGGGGCTAAGCAAAAAGCTTTAATATTATTTATTAAAGCTCGTTGGGGCTAAGCATGGGGGAGAAGGGGATCTAGAAAGACTATACCTGCCTATAAACTAAATAATGTCCATCCAGGCTAATTCCCTTCAAGCTAAATTTGCAGATATCAAAGTCTGGGAAGGCGTTTTAGTTAGCCTCGGTGACAAACTAAACTACTTAAAATATATTAAAATCAATAATTAAAGTAAAACAATGCAAATAAAGTCAAATAAAGTAAATAAAGTACCAGTAAAATAAAGAAAATAAGCAACATCGTCATTAATAATTAACCCATTTAGTACCGGTGCCGTTCATTTCACTTTATTCTGGCTAATATTAGACGATTCATTCAGTTTAAAAGGGCTTCCAATAATTAACAGGCTTCGAACTGTCTCACTTAACCCTTTATACTACCCCAGAACCTTCTTAAACTGTATAAACTCATCTAAATATAGCCAGAATATACATAGAAAGACGTCGCTGGTACAAAAGGGGGTTAAACGGCACAGAATCAACGAAATATTGCAATAATAAAATATAAAAGACGTCGCTGGTACAATAGGGGTTGTTGTTGTTGTTGTTGTTGTTCCCTAAGCTGCCTGGCCGAACAGCCCCGAGTCCCTAAGGAAGGTCATGGCCACGGTCGGGCTTTCCCAGAGAGCTCTCAAGGAGAGTAGATTGTATTGTTGGCGTAAGTGATTGTGTTAAATGCAGTCTTAAAGGATGTGTTCAATGGTATGGGGTGCTGTGTTACATCCCGGGCAGGTGTCGTCGACGGAGACATCCAGGCTCTTCTGATAGCTCAGAAGAGCTGGATGGTGCCCACATCTCAGTCTGGCCAGGTGGACTCTGTCCTCGCTAGGAAGGGAGGATTCAGAAGGATGGATTTCGGGAGGTCGTGCCTGCAGCTGCGTGTTGTCTATGAGTGATTGGATGGAACGGTGAGAAATATGAGTATGGATGTGCTTCTGGAAGCTGGTTTGGGGTGGGCAGAGAGGGAGAGGGACAATAGGAGTTAAACCATTCAGTACCAGAGACGTCCTTTTCATCATATTCTGGAAACTATTAGACATTTTATTCAGCTTAGGAAGGAGCTCTAGCAATAATAAGGCTTCAAAATATCTCAACTAACCCTTTTAACTACCACAGATCCTTCCTAAGCTGCATAATATCGTCTAAATATAGCTAGAAAAAAATATAAAAGACGTCGCCGAGACAACAGAGGTTAATAAGAAATACCATAAGCTACCAGTACATTGTCAGGTCGAGTTTAACACCGTAAGTATCACTCGCAAGTCGGACGTAAAGGGTATTATATTTGTAATCATAAAGGGAAGAGTATTTGCAAAGCATTCTACGGCCGATGACCAAGTCGTACGGGCCTTCACCATTATAATAGGTGATTGAATGGTCGATATATTTACCCTTGTCTATTTCAAACTTGAATTTTTGGGGGATCTTTATGTCGGCTGCTTTTAACCTTTCAGAACAACTAGGCAACACACAAAGCCCAGGCCCCATCCCTGAGTCCAAGAGAACGTCAAAGGTTTGTTTACCAATGAGGCACCTCTCTTTGCCATTAAATCTTCCTTTCAGTATCGGTTCTTTTTGAGTGCCAATCTTGTGGCGTATTGGTTTATCAAATGTATGCAGAGATTTGAAATAAAGCCTCGGGGAAGTGTAGGAGAAGTGCTGGACGGCGTTTAAGCGAGCGAGAGTCGGCCGGCCAATAATATCAAGCCTCGCTATGGCCGCGCCCGAACTCTCAATCACGTTGACTTCCATGTAAAATTTCTGCCCATTTTTGAGACAGACTTCTACATTTGGGAAGTTAAACCCGCGACAAGTTATTTGTCCCTCCCAACAATCAATTATATAGTTTACCAATCTATGGGGATATTTGTCCTGAAAAAGTCCTAAGAAATTAGCAGTTTTCATTGAAACTAAATTAATGCTAGAGCCCGATTCAAGGCAAAAATCCACGTAATGCTTGTTTATGTTAACTGACAACGTGGTCAGGCTCTTTAAGCTATGGTCGGTGATCTGTAATGGGCAGAGATCTACTGCCGAAAGTTTGGACAATTTCACCAGAGGATCGCGGGTTACTTTCTTAGGTTTGGGCGTTATACGGAAACGCAACCTGTGACCATGTTTCTCACTCGTACCGCCAACCCTTGCACGGCAGCCGATGTTTAGTTTTCTGGCCATTGCTACAGAAGCTCGTTGCTCTCCCTTCTTCCACTGTCTCCTTTCCAGCATTTTCCTATCCATAATCTTGACCCTTTCTTCTGCCCGCTTCTTAGCCCTCGCATCCCGTCGTAGTACATCTAGATTTACGTCCATTTTACTGTTGTTGTCGAAATATGTTACTAAAGTAATCTTCCGGACGTTGCGGTCAACCAATGAGCACATTATTGATAATTTATTAACTTTAAAATTATAAAAATACCGAGAGAAAGTATATTTACTATGTTCTCTCACTGATGTCCACACGGAAAGTGTGGGGTGTGTGTACATTCAAAACCTTTGTGGTGACATGCCAACATTTTGTTATTTTACCCACGCAGATATTGGTGGTGAGGAAAGAAATCTACTTCTAAAAATAGTATAACGCTATCTATAGCACCATAATAGTGGTGTGTGTGTATATAGATGATTTGCGATGTCGATAAAATAGCGAATTTAGCGTGCACGTATATTATATTAAAGTTACTCCATATATTTTTTTGGTTTTCTCAGAAACACAATCAAAGAAAACTATGAATAATATTTGGTGAACCATTATATTTTCTTCTAACATAATATTAAGCAAATTAATTATTTAATCACTAACCAAATAGACTTCCAACTTTTTAAAGGATATATGAATATATATGTATAAATATATATTTGTATATATATAGGTGTTGCCCTCTGACCCTTGACCAGTGCGGACGTCCCCAGTGACCGGTTTACCCTTAGTGAGGTCCTAGTGAACTTTCTTAGTGATGGCTGTTGTTGATGAGTCTGCTGTCTCCTCCCATACTCTCCAGCTTTGTCTTGCTTTGCAAGAAAGACTGGAGAGTGTGGAGCAAGAGATTCAGTGTCTCAAAGATGAAAATTTGGCCTTGAGACTAGCTATGGCGGAGAAGAAGTGTGAGGCTACCGGAAGTGTTCCCAAGGATCGTGAAGCCCCTTGGAAAGTGGTGTCAACTAGTGCAACGGCCTGCAAGCTGAAAAGGCAGCCAGTCAAGACCACAACAACTTCAGCACCTTGGCTGATGAGAGTGATGGCGATGAAGTGGCGATCATCGAGGCAGTGAGAGGGGAGGGGGGGGGGGGGGGGGGGGTCTGCTGCTGTTGCTGCAACAACTGCTGCTACACGCCGACAAAAGGAAAAAGCTAAGTCTGTCTTCATTGTCGGTGATTCATTGGTTAGATACCTTGGCAGGGCAACAAACACTCAGGTTGGTAAAGTTGTTTGCGTGCCTGGTGCCGGAGTCGGGAGGGTGGCTGAGAAGATAGATGCTGTCCTGGAAGTGAGTGGGGAGGACCCCATCATCTTCCTCAATGCAGGGAGCAACGACATATGGAGATGCAGGACTGAGGAGTTGCTCTCCAAGTATCAGGAAATGTTGGAGAGGATCTAGGAAAAAGGTGGAGTTCCTGTGGTAAACAGTATCCTGCCTAGAAGAGGGGTAAGGAAGGAATGGTCCTCCAGAGCTATTGGTGTAAATAGCCGGCTGGAGAAGTATTGCAAGGCAAATACTATTCCATTCCTGGATAACTGGTCCCTCTTTTATGGTAAGGATGAACTGTATGCCCAGGATGGAGTACATCTCTCTCGACTAGGAGTTTCGACCTTGGCCAGCTCACTCGACAAGATTGTTGCGGGGTTTCGTTAAAAAAACCTGGGTGTGTAAGTAAAATACTGTCTCCATATGGAGCAGGTACTTCATGTGACAAACCAGTGAGTAAAATAGAAATAATCAGTCAAGATAGTGCGGATATAGTGATGTGTAATAGTAGTATCGATAACACTACACATGTAACTGATAGTAAAGATGAGAATACTGATAGAGTAGAATTTCCGTCTAGAGCTAGTAGTTCAACAGGAAATAATAAGTTAGCTAAACACAATAGAAAATTAGTTGCAAATAAAAGTAATAGGTTGAGGGTATATTATACAAATTGTAGGAGTTTATGTAACAAAATGAACGAACTTAGAGCACTCGTTAGCACAGAAAATATAGACATAATAGCGCTAACTGAAACGTGGATTAATACAGAATCTAGGCATTTTTTAGCAGAATTTGATATTCCAGGATATAGTTTGTTTAAATATGACCGAACAAGTAGGAGGGGCAGGATAGCAGTGTTTGTCAGGAGTACATTAAAAAGCTGTATTAAATCAGGTATTACACTAAATAATGATAATGAAAGTGTTTGGGTAGAGGTTAACGAAGGTAGTGAGACCATAGTTATTGGAGTTATATATAGACCGCCTAATATGAGTAGAAATGGCGGAACATCATTATGGGAGGAAATTAAAATAGCATCAAGGTTTAGCAATGTGTGCATTATGGGGGATTTTAATTTTCCGAACATTGATTGGCAGCACAAAATAGGCGACTCCGATTCAGTAGAGTTTATTGAGGTAGTACAAGATAGTTTTTTATTTCAATTCATAGATACGCCGACTAGAGGTATTAATATTCTTGATTTAGTTTTCAGTAACAATGAACATATGATAAATGATGTAGAGACCACCTAGGAAATAGCGATCATAAATCTATTTATTTTAATATACAATGGACAGGGAATGCTAAAGAGAATACGACACTTATCCCAGATTTCAGAAAAGACGATTATGGTGGGCTAAGAAGAGACTTAAGGGTGGACCCTATTGTTAAGCAATTAAGTCAGGATATGCCAGAGTTAAACTTGCCACCTACATATAACCAGTTTATTGCTTCACTCCACAATGCTCAAAATATATATATCCCTAAAAGATTTAGATCGACGCAGAACCAACCAAAATGGATGACTAATAAGCTAATAGATCTTATAGGAAAAAAGAAAGGAATATATCGAAAAATAAAGAAAGGCGAAAATAATTTACATATATACTATCAGACTCTATCAAGACAGGTCAAAAAGGAAATCAGGAAAGCAAAAAGAAATTATGAAATAAGGATAGCCAGTGACTCAAAAAATAACCCAAAAGCTTTTTACCAACTATATAAATCTAAAGTTAGAGATGTAATAGGCCCCCTAAAAACTTCAATAGGAGAAATAACAGAAAATGATTTAGAAATGTGCAGTACATTAAATAGTCAGTTTCTTTCCGTTTTCACTAATGAAAATTTGGCACAGATTCCAGAAGTCAATATGGTATATAGTGATAGTATAGAAAACATGTTAAGTACAGTTAGTATAAGTAGAAATGATGTGCTTAAGGAAATTGACAGACTGAAACCTCAAAAATCGCCTGGTCCTGACGAGGTATATGCTAGAGTATTAAAAGAATGCAGAGATAAGTTAAGTAGCCCATTAGCATTTTTATTTAACAAGTCATTAGAAACAGGTTTAGTTCCAGAAGCTTGGAAGCTTGCAAATGTAGTTCCGATCTTCAAAAAAGGTGATAAATCGATAGCATCCAATTACCGTCCCATTAGTCTCACATCAATCATAGGAAAGTTGCTAGAGTCTATTATTGCTAGGAAAATTAGAAGCCACTTAGTAAAATTTAACTTAATAAATTCTTCTCAGCATGGATTCACTCAGGGACGTTCTTGCCTTACTAGTTTGCTTAGCTTTTTCTCAGAGGTATATGAAGCAGTAGATAGTGACAAGTCATATGATATTATATAATTAGATTTCAGTAAAGATTTCGACAGAGTCCCTCATGAGAGATTGATGAGAAAGGTTGAGGCACATGGAATAGGAGGGTCGTTGTAGGGATGGATTAGGTCATGGCTAATTGGTAGGAAACAGAGAGTCAGCATAAATGGTACCAAGTCAGAGTGGGGAGCAGTCAAAAGTGGTGTCCCCCAGGGATCGGTATTAGGTCCCCTGTTGTTTCTTATATACATAAATGACCTAGATTTAGGTATAACTAGTAGGATAAGTAAATTCGCAGACGATACTAAAATGGGGAGATCAATTGATTCAGATAGCGATATAGAGTGCCTACAAAGGGATCTAGATACCTTACATGAATGGTCAGTAAATTGGCAGATGAAGTTTAACATTGACAAATGCAAGGTATTAAAGATAGGGAAGATGCAAACAAATGTTAAATATAAACTAGCTTATTTAGAATTAGAAAATTCAGACTGCGAGAAAGATCTAGGTGTGTTTGTTAGCAATTATTTGAAGCCTAGAAATCAGTGTATAAGCGTTCGTAATAAGGCAAACAGGATTATCGGGTTCATCTCTAGGAGTGTGAGTAACAGAACTGCTGATGTTATCTTAAAACTTTACTTGTCATTAGTGAGACCCCATATGGATTATGCTGTCCAATTTTGGTGTCCTTATTACAGAATGGACATAGATTTGGAGAGAGTTCAGCGTAGAATGACAAAAATTATCCATAATATTAGAAATCTTCCGTATGAAGAAAGGTTGAAGAAATTAGGTTTACATTCGTTAGAGAGACGCAGAGTTAGAGGGGATATGATAGAGGTGTTCAAGTGGGTTAGTGGGATTAACAAAGGGGACATGACAAATGTACTAAAGCTCAGTGATAGCGAAATAACTCGTACCAATGGTTTCAAATTAGATAAATTTCGTTTCAGAAAAGATATAGGCAAATATTGGTTTGGTAACAGAGTTGTAGATGGGTGGAATGGACTACCAAGTGCTATAGTGGGATTAAAAACGGTAGGGAGCTTTAAGAAAAAATTGGATAAGCATATGGACGAGAAGGGGTGGGTGTGAAGGGGGATCAGCCGGGTTGGGCCAATCAGCGCTCTGCAGACCCCCGTAATCCTGCGTTAATCTCTAACCGTTTTGGTAAGATGATCCTCAGGGTATTAGAGTGTTGAGCCTATAATTGGGCTATGTAATTGGGGTTGTGTGGGACAGGGATCTGCCTTGCTTAGGCCAATCGGTTTTCTGCAGACTCCCATTTTCTTATGTTCTTATATAATATGATTCCTTGAAAATATTGTTGTGCTTTTGGAAGCAATGCATGATACAGTTCAGTAGAAGCCAATTGCAAGATTTATATATTGTGTAAAAATAAAGTTCACTAGAGTATAATATTATCTTTGCCATGTTTGCAATCATTGTGAGTAGGGTGTCGAGTAATTGGGAAAATGTGTATGTATTACAGTCAATATCACGTTTTTTGTAACCATTGCGAGGGCTTGTTAATATAAATGAAAGACTTAATTATAACAAACATAAAGCTCATAATAGGTTTCAAATTGCTATATATTATAATAATGTGAATACATTTATTGAACTAACACTTCTTATAATACTTCTTATGTACCATTGTATATACTGTATATTTAAGCATTAAGTGATTACAACATAAGCGTATAAATGGTTATAATCAAATGCTGGCCAAAAGTGTATCGCTTTAACTTGGTTACTAAAAAGGCACTCACCAAGACTCACCTATATTCATCTTCACCTTTTGATTAATCATAAATTCAATTATAAAGACTAATAAATAAAGAAACAAACCAGCATGTATACTGTACGTAATGACAATCTCATAATCTATGCCAAATTATTTCCTGCACTTGAACAGAAAGTCCGTAAAATTGTTAGTAGAAGACGCCGTAGATTACCACTATCGAACACCACCATATTCCATATTATTGTTGTTTACCTGCATTGTCCCTTTAGTTTAGTATGACTACATTGCGCCCGTAAGAAATATCAACGATTTAATAGTTTGTGGCGGTTCAATTTACATAAGAACATAAGAACATAAGAAAATGGGAGTCTGCAAAAAGCCGATCGGCCCATACAAGGCAGATCCCTGTCACACCCAACCCCAATTACAAGGCCCAATTATAGACCCATCTCAGAGACGCAGAGTTAGAGGTGACATGATAGAGGTATTCAAGTGGGTTAGTGGAATTAATAAAGGAGACATGAAAAATGTACTAAAGCTCAGTGATAGCGAAACAACTCGTACAAATGGTTTCAAATTAGATAAATTTCGTTTCAGAAAAGATATAGGCAAATATTGGTTTGGTAACAGAGTTGTAGATGGGTGGAATAGGCTACCAAGTGATATAGTGGGATCAAGAACGATAGGGAGCTTTAAGATAAAATTAGATAGGCATATGGACGAGATGGGTTGGGTGTGAGGGGGATCTACCAGGTGTGGGCCAATCGGCGCTCAGCAGACCCCCGTAATCTTGTGTTAATCTCTGACCATTTTGGTGGGGGCAGTACTCAAGGTATTAGTGAGATGGGTCTATAATTGGGGTTGGGTGTGACAGGGATCTGCCTTGTATGGGCCGATCGGCTTTTTGCAGAGTCCCATTGTCTTATGTTCTTATGTTCTTAAGAACGATAGGGAGCTTTAAGATAAAATTAGATAGGCATATGGACGAGATGGGTTAGGTGTGAGGGGGATCTACCAGGTGTGGGCCAATCGGGGTTCAGTAGACCCCCGTAATCTTGTGTTAATCCCTGACCATTTTGGTGGGGGCAGTACTCAAGGTATTAGTGAGTTGGGCCTATAATTGGGCCTTGTAATTGGGGTTGGGTGTGACAGGGATCTGCCTTGTATGGGCCGATCGGCTTTTTGCAGACTCCCATTTTCTTATGTTCTTATGTTGTTTGGGTCCTCCAATAAGTGAATACCCTACTCTGTAAAATAGTTGGTTCACTAATGGTTCCCTTTATTGTGTGTGTGTGTGTGTGTGTGTGTGTGTGTGTGTGTGTGTGTGTGTGTGTGTGTGTGTGTGTGTGTGTGTGTGTATAGGTCCTCCAATAAGTGTATACCCTGCTCTGTAAAATAGTTGGTTCACTAATGGTTCCCTTTATTGTGTGTGTGTGTGTGTGTGTGTGTGTGTGCAGTCGCTCGCGTGTTTACCTCTCTAAGTGTAACCCTTCTTCAGTAATCTAGTAACTGTAATACAATGTGTTGTATTTGCAAAATAATGATTCCATAACTCTACAATAAGTTGTATACCACTTATATATGTTTGATAACTCACATTATATTTTACTCTACATTAAAATATAACTCTACATTATATTTGATAACTCTACATATATATGTTGATACCTCTACATTATATATGTTTTTAACTCTATATATGTTTGATAACTCTACATTATATATGTTTGATAACTCTACATTATATATGTTGATATGTGATAACTCTACAATATATGTTTGATAACTACATTATATTGATAATTATATGTTTGATAACTCTACATTATATGTTTGATAACTCTACATTATATATGTTTGATAACTCTACATTATATATGTTTGATAACTCTACATATATATTTGATAACTCTACATTATATTGTTTGATAACTCTACATTATATGTTGATAACTCTACATTATATGTTGATAACATATTTTTGATAACTACATTATATATGTTGATAACTCTACATTATATATGTTTGATAACTCTACATTATATATGTTTGATAACTCTACATTATATATGTTTGATAACTCTACATTATATATGTTTGATAACTCTACATTATATATGTTTGATAACTCTACATTATATATGTTTGATAACTCTACATTATATATGTTTGATAACTCTACATTATATATGTTTGATAACTCTACATTATATATGTTTGATAACTCTACATTATATATGTTTGATAACTCTACATTATATATGTTTGATAACTCTACATTATATATGTTTGATAACTCTACATTATATGTTTGATAACTCTACATTATATATGTTTGATAACTCTACATTATATATGTTTGATAACTCTACATTATATATGTTTGATAACTCTACATTATATGTTTGATAACTCTACATTTATATGTTTGATAACTCTACATTATATGTTTGATAACTCTACATTATATATGTTTGATAACTCTACATTATATGTTTGATAACTCTACATTATATATGTTTGATAACTCTACATTATATATGTTTGATAACTCTACATTATATATGTTTGATAACTCTACATTATATGTTTGATAACTCTACATTATATATGTTTGATAACTCTACATTATATATGTTTGATAACTCTACATTATATGTTTGATAACTCTACATTATATATGTTTGATAACTCTACATTATATATGTTTGATAACTCTACATTATATATGTTTGATAACTCTACATTATATGTTTGATAACTCTACATTATATATGTTTGATAACTCTACATTATATATGTTTGATAACTCTACATTATATGTTTGATAACTCTACATTATATGTTTGATAACTCTACATTATATATGTTTGATAACTCTACATTATATATGTTTGATAACTCTACATTATATATGTTTGATAACTCTACATTATATATGTTTGATAACTCTACATTATATGTTTGATAACTCTACATTATATGTTTGATAACTCTACATTATATGTTTGATAACTCTACATTATATATGTTTGATAACTCTACATTATATGTTTGATAACTCTACATTATATATGTTTGATAACTCTACATTATATATGTTTGATAACTCTACATTATATATGTTTGATAACTCTACATTATATATGTTTGATAACTCTACATTATATATGTTTGATAACTCTACATTATATGTTTGATAACTCTACATTATATATGTTTGATAACTCTACATTATATATGTTTGATAACTCTACATTATATATGTTTGATAACTCTACATTATATATGTTTGATAACTCTACATTATATATGTTTGATAACTCTACATTATATATGTTTGATAACTCTACATTATATATGTTTGATAACTCTACATTATATATGTTTGATAACTCTACATTATATATGTTTGATAACTCTACATTATATATGTTTGATAACTCTACATTATATATGTTTGATAACTCTACATTATATATGTTTGATAACTCTACATTTCAGTTGATCGGCTCGTCCCTGCACTCTTTACAAAATGTTCATTCATATCAGTATATAATACGACTATTATCTTTTATTGAACCCTTTGAGGATAATAACGTGTTATAGCAGTGTATCTTGGCAAACATTAGTCGATACTATGTAGTTTAGGAAAGATCTCTAAGAATCGAAGAGCTGAACAACTATCTCAATTAAATCCCTAGGTCCCACAAGTTCTTTTTAAGCTGAATAAAATCACCTAATAACAGCCAAAATAGACAGTGGACCAGCGCCATGATCGTTAAAAGGTTAATGACCTGGACACTGTTAATAGTTACTTTGAGGGGGGTCACCGGTTTTGTTTATCTTTCTCTCCTTTTCTCTCTTTCCCTGGCTTGTATCCATTCGGCCCCATTCAGCCAACTGTTTTAAGACGTTTATCCCCATCCAGGTGTCGATTTCTTCCTGGCGAGCGATAGCGAGCCAGCATTGTATGGAGAAATCTGGCTTCAGGAGAATTTTTTCTGTCGAAAAATTTACAAATTTAGCTTGCTGTCAAAACAAATAAATATATATATATATATATGCTGGCTCGCTACCGCTCGCCAGGAAAATATTGACACCTGGATGGGGGTAAACGTCTTAAAACAGTAGGCTGAATGGGGCCGAATGGATACAAGCCAAAGAGAGGGAGAGAAAGAGAAAACAAGCGAGGTGGGGTCCCTTAACTTAAATATATCAGTTTTAACTATGACTATATACTGTATATTTCTTAATATTCCTTATATTCCCTATATTGTTCAGTTATAATATTAATCAACATCTGCTTTAGTATTTAATTTCTTGAATGTCCTGCTTTTATTTAGTACGGTGGGGCTAATAAGTCATGTCTCGGCTATCATTACGTTTGGCTCGTTCTGTGCTGTATTAATGTCTGTCAGATGTTGAATAAGAACATAAGAACATAAGAAAATGGGAGTCTGCAGAAAGCCGATTGGCCTAAGCAAGGCAGATCCCTGTCCCACACAACCCCAATTACAAAGCCCAATTATAGGCTCAACACTCTAATACCCTGAGGATCATCTTACCAAACCGGTTAGAGATTAACGCAGGATTACGGGGGTCTGCAGAGCGCTGATTGGCCCAACCCGGCTGATCCCCCTTCACACCCAACCCTTCTCGTCCATATGCTTATCCAATTTTTTCTTAAAGCTCCCTATCGTTCTTGATCCCACTATATCACTTGGTAGCCTATTCCACCCATCTACAACTCTGTTACCAAACCAATATTTGCCTATATCTTTTCTGAAACGAAATTTATCTAATTTGAAACCATTGGTACGAGTTCTTTCGCTATCACTGAGCTTTAGTACATTTGTCATGTCCCCTTTGTTAATCCCACTAACCCACTTGAACACCTCTATCATATCCCCTCTAACTCTGCGTCTCTCTAACGAATGTAAACCTAATTTCTTCAACCTTTCTTCATACGGAAAATTTCTAATATTATGGATCATTTTTGTCATTCTACGCTGAATTCTCTCCAATGAATCTATGTCCATTCTGTAATAAGGACACCAAAATTGGACAGCATAATCCATATGGGGTCTCACTAATGACAAGTAAAGTTTTAAGATAACATCAGCAGTTCTGTTACTCACACTCCTAGAGATGAACCCGAGAATCCTGTTTGCCTTATTACGAACGCTTATACACTGTTTTCTAGGCTTCAAATCATTGCTAACAAACACACCTAGATCTTTCTCGCAGTCTGAATTTTCTAATTCTAAATTAGCTAGTTTATATTTAACATTTGTTTGCATCTTCCCTATCTTTAATACCTTGCATTTGTCAATGTTAAACTTCATCTGCCAATTTACTGACCATTCATGTAAGGTATCTAGATCCCTTTGGAGGCACTCTATATCGCTATCTGAATCAATTGATCTCCCCATTTTAGTATCGTCTGCGAATTTACTTATCCTACTAGTTATACCTAAATCTAGGTCATTTATGTATATAAGAAACAACAGGGGACCTAATACCGATCCCTGGGGGACACCACTTTTGACTGCTCCCCACTCTGACTTGGTACCATTTATGCTGACTCTCTGTTTCCTACCAATTAACCATGACCTAATCCATCCCAACAACGACCCTCCTATTCCATGTGCCTCAACCTTTCTCATCAATCTCTCATGAGGGACTCTGTCGAAAGCTTTACTGAAATCTAAATATATAATATCATATGACTTGTCACTATCTACTGCTTCATATACCTCTGAGAAAAAGCTAAGCAAATTAGTAAGGCAAGAACGTCCCTGAGTGAATCCATGCTGAGAAGAATTTATTAAGTTAAATTTTACTAAGTGGCTTCTAATTTTCCTAGCAATAATAGACTCTAGCAACTTTCCTATGATTGATGTGAGACTAATGGGACGGTAATTGGATGCTATCGATTTATCACCTTTTTTGAAGATCGGAACTACATTTGCAAGCTTCCAAGCTTCTGGAACTAAACCTGTTTCTAATGACTTGTTAAATATAAATGCTAATGGACTACTTAACTCATCTCTGCATTCTTTTAATACTCTAGCATATACCTCGTCAGGACCAGGCGATTTTTGAGGTTTCAGTCTGTCAATTTCCTTAAGCACATCATTTCTACTTATACTAACTGTACTTAACATATTGTCTATACTATCACTATATACCATATTGACTTCTGGAATCTGTGCCAAATTTTCATTAGTGAAAACGGAAAGAAACTGACTATTTAATGTACTGCACATTTCTAAATCATTTTCTGTTATTTCTCCTATTGAAGTTTTTAGGGGGCCTATTTCATCTCTAACTTTAGATTTATATAATTGGTAAAAAGCTTTAGGGTTATTTTTTGAGTCGCTGGCTATCCTTATTTCATAATTTCTTTTTGCTTTCCTGATTTCCCTTTTGACCTGTCTTGATAGAGTCTGATAGTATATATGTAAATGATTTTCACCTTTCTTTATTTTTCGATATATTCCTTTCTTTTTTCCTATAAGATCTATTAGCTTATTAGTCATCCATTTTGGTTGGTTCTGCGTCGATCTAAATCTTCTTTTAGGGATATATTTATTTTGAGCATTGTGGAGTGAAGCAATAAACTGGTTATATGTAGGTGGCAAGTTTAACTCTGGCATATCCTGACTTAATCGCTTAACAATAGGGTCCACCCTTAAGTCTCTTCTTAGCCCACCATAATCGGCTTTTCTGAAATCTGGGATAAGTGTCGTATTCTCTTTAGCATTCCCTGTCCATTGTATATTAAAATAAATAGATTTATGATCGCTATTTCCTAGGTGGTCACCAATCTCTACATTATTTATCATATGTTCATTGTTACTGAAAACTAAATCAAGAATATTAATACCTCTAGTCGGCGTATCTATGAATTGAAATAAAAAACTATCTTGTACTACCTCTATAAACTCTACTGAATCGGAGTCGCCTATTTGGTGCTGCCAATCAATGTTCGGAAAATTAAAATCCCCCATAATGCACACATTGTTAAACCTTGATGCTATTTTAATTTCCTCCCATAACGATTTTCCGCCATTTCTACTCATATTAGGCGGTCTATATATAACTCCAATAACTATGGTCTCACTACCTTCGTTAACCTCTACCCAAACACTTTCATTATCATTATTTAGTCTAATACCTGATTTAATACAGCTTTTTAATGTAATAGGGTGAGTAAGTGTAGGAACATGGTTGTATATCTCACTCAAAAAGAAGAAATCATGTGTAAATATTGCTGATACCAATTATTGATCAAAACATAATTGGTATGAAGACATGACTTATTTGGCCGACTGTACATCTAATTTCAACTTACAGGATACATATGTTTCAGTTAGCATCTCTCTCTCTCTCTCTCTCTCTCTCTCTCTCTCTCTCTCTCTCATGATTAGTTATGGTATATTAATATAATCCTGGATACAGTAATTAAGCCACCAAAATAGAAACTTGTATTACACCATTAATATATCGACCGTGAATAGCTTACACTAAATAGCAACTTGTATTACACCATTAATATATCGACCGTGAATAGCTTACACTAAATAGCAACTTGTATTACACCATTAATATATCGACCGTGAATAGCTTACACTAAATAGCAACTTGTATTACACCATTAATATATCGACCGTGAATAGCTTACACTAAATAGGCTTTATTACCGGAGACAATGGCTTCATTTATCGGGTGATTAGTTAATTAAGGAGCTAATGAGTGGTTCACGATATAATACATCATAATAATTGGCCTTGGTAATGAATAAGTTAATTAGAGATAATTACCCGGGGACTCCCTAGGCTGATTAATAAATATAGTTCCAAAGAGCGAGATAAAGTTTTGTGATTACCGCCTTCACAACATGAGCATATACTTTACTTAACTAAGTCTGCCAAGGTAAAGCAATACGTATTTTTGATGACTTTATCTTTCTTTCATTTTAGACATATACACAGACATATTACACATGGGTAACTAATGCAAATTTACATTAAACTAAGGGTAAATGTATCTTTGAATGATTTGGGAGTTATACAAATTTACATTATCATTATATATCTGGAAGCTGTTGTTCCTTTTATTCTGGTTATTATTATATTATATCTGGAAGCTGTTGTTCCTTTTATTCTGGTTATTCTGATTATCATTATATCTGGAAGCTGTTGTTCCTTTTATTCTGGTTATTATTATATTATATCTGGAAGCTGTTGTTCCTTTTATTCTGGTTATCATTAGGCGATGTTATTCAGCTTAGGAAGGAACTCCGAGAATAAAAGGCTCGATTTGATTCCCCCAGGTCCTCCCTAAGCTGAATACAGTCGTCTAATTATAACCTGAATACTATGATAACATAAGAACATAAGAACATAAGAAAATGGGAGTCTGCAGAAAGCCGATTGGCCTAAGCAAGGCAGATCCCTGTCCCACACAACCCCAATTCATTACAAAGCCCAATTATAGGCTTCACACTCTAATACCCTGAGGATCATCTTACCAAAACGGTTAGAGATTAACGCAGGATTATGGAGGTCTGCAGAGCGCTGATTGGCCCAACCCGGCTGATCCCCCTTCACACCCAACCCTTCTCGTCCATATGCTTATCCAATTTTTTCTTAAAGCTCCCTACAGTTTTAGATCCCACTATAGCACTTGGTAGTCCATTCCACCCGTCTACAACTCTGTTACCAAACCAATACTTGCCTATATCTTTTCTGAAACGAAATTTATCTAATTTGAAACCATTGGTACGAGTTCTTTCGCTATCACTGAGCTTTAGTACATTTGCCATGTCCCCTTTGTTAATCCCACTAACCCACTTGAACACCTCTATCATATCCCCTCTAACTCTGCGTCTCTCTAACGAATGTAAACCTAATTTCTTCAACCTTTCTTCATACGAAAGATTTCTAATATTATGGATCATTTTTGTCATTCTACGCTGTACTCTCTCCAATGAATCTATGTCCATTCTGTAATAAGGACACCAAAATTGGACAGCATAATCCATATGGGGTCTCACTAATGACAAGTAAAGTTTTAAGATAACATCAGCAGTTCTGTTACTCACACTCCTAGAGATGAACCCGAGAATCCTGTTTGCCTTATTACGAACGCTTATACACTGTTTTCTAGGCTTCAAATCATTGCTAACAAACACACCTAGATCTTTCTCGCAGTCTGAATTTTCTAATTCTAAATTAGCTAGTTTATATTTAACATTTGTTTGCATCTTCCCTATCTTTAATACCTTGCATTTGTCATTGTTAAACTTCATCTGCCAATTTACTGACCATTCATGTAAGGTATCTAGATCCCTTTGGAGGCACTCTATATCGCTATCTGAATCAATTGATCTCCCTATTTTAGTATCGTCTGCGAATTTACTTATCCTACTAGTTATACCTAAATCTAGGTCATTTATGTATATAAGAAACAACAGGGGACCTAATACCGATCCCTGGGGGACACCACTTTTGACTGCTCCCCATTCTGACTTGGTACCATTTATGCTGACTCTCTGCTTCCTACCAATTAGCCATGACCTAATCCATCCTAACAACGCCCCACCTATTCCATGTGCCTCAACCTTTCTCATCAATCTCTCATGAGGGACTCTGTCGAAAGCTTTACTGAAATCTAAATATATAATATCATATGACTTGTCATTATCTACTGCTTCATATACCTCTGAGAAAAAACTAAGCAAATTAGTAAGGCAAGACCGTCCCTGAGTGAATCCATGCTGAGAAGAATTGATTAAGTTAAATGTTTCTAAGTGGTTTCTCATTTTCCTAGCAATAATTGACTCTAGTAGTTTCCTATGATTGAAGTGAGACTAATGGGACGGTAATTGGATGCTATTGATTTATCACCTTTTTTGAAGATCGGAACTACATTTGCAAGCTTCCAAGCTTCTGGAACTATACGTTTCTAATGACTTGTTAAATAGAAATGTTAATGGATAACTTAACTCATCTCTGCATTCTTTTAATACTCTAGCATATACCTCATCAGGCCCAGGCGATTTATGAGGTTTCAGTCTGTCAATTTCCTTAACCACATCATTTCTACTTATAGTAACCGTACTTAACCTATTTTCTATACTATCGCTGTATACCTTACGGACTTCTGGAAACTGTGCCAAATTTTCATTAGTGAAAACGGAAAGAAATTGACTATTTAATGTACTGCACATTTCTAAATCACTTTCTGTCAATTTTCCTATCGAAGTTTTAAGGGGACCAATTACATCTCTAACCTTGGATTTATATAGTTGGTAAAAAGCTTTAGGATTATTTTTTGAATCATTGGCAACCTTAATTTCATAATTTCTTTTTTCTTTACTAATATCCTTTTTTACCTGTCGTGATAGATTCTGATAGTAAGCAAGTAGGTGAATTTCGCCTTTTTTAATTGTTCTATATATTCCTCTCTTTTTTCCTAGAAGATCTAATAGTCTATTATTCATCCATTTGGGTTGGTTCTGTGTTGATCTAAATTTTCTTTTGGGGATATATTTATTTTGCGCATTGAATACTGACTTGATAAAATTATCGTATGTATCTACCAAGTTTGACGTCTCCTCCTGACTTAAGATGACAGGTGCCTGAGAAAGGATACACTCATTTGGACACCTGGATCGACTTAATTTTTTGACCATAGGGTCCGCTAACAGGGCTTCTCTTAACCCACCATAATTGGCTTTTCTGAAGTCAGGTATTAATGTTGTATTCTCTCTGATATTACCTTTCCATTGTATATTAAAATACACAGAATTGTGATCACTATTTCCTAGGTGGTCCCCGATTTCTACACTATTTATCATATGTTCATTGTTACTGAAAACTAAATCGAGAATATTATCATCTCTAGTCGGCGTATCTATGAATTGAGAAAAAACTATCTTGTACTACCTCAATAAACTCCTTTGAATCAGAGTCGCCTATTTGTTGCTGCCAATCTATATTAGGGAAATTAAAATCCCCCATAATGCACACGTTGCTAAGCCTTGATGCTATTTTAATTTCCTCCCACAATGATGTTCCGTCATTTCTACTCATATTTGGCGGTCTATACATAACTCCAATAACTAAAGTCTCACTACCTTCGTTAACTTCTACCCAAACACTTTCATTTTCATTATTTACTCTAATACCTGATTTAGTACAGCTTTTTAATGAACTCCTGACAAACACTGCTATACCGCCGCCCCTCTTACTTGTTCGGTCATATTTAAACAAACTATATCCTGGTATATCAAACTCTGCTAAAAAATGTCTGGTTTCTGTATTAATCCATGTTTCAGTTAGCGCTATTATGTCTATATTTTCTTTGCTAACCAGTGCTCTAAGTTCGTTCATTTTGTTACATAAACTCCTGCAATTTGTATAAAAAACTCAAACTATTACTTGTATTTGCAACTATTTTTCTATTGTTTTTAACTAATTTATTTTTACCTGTTGAACTACTGGACCTAGACGGAAAATCTACGCTATCAGAATGTTCGTTATTACTATCAATTTGATGTGGCTGGGATTCTATTTTACTTACACACCTATGGTTTATTAACAAAACCCCGCAACAAACTTGTCGAGTGAGCTGGCTAAGGTCGAAACTCCTAGTCGAGAGAGATGTACTCCATCCTGGGCATACAGTTGATCCTTACCGTACTGATGAAATGTGAGATCGTATTCACTCTCAGCAATGATGGATATGACTTGGGTAATTATTGTGGCCAAAATAATATACCTTTATAGAGGTTAATTGGTAATAAAATCCCATCTATTATATGGATAGAAAGGTAAATCACTATCGATATACCCAATGATACTATATACCTTTTGCATACTCTTTTTTAAGGTGGTGTCACACTTGCTCTTTTTCCAGCAATGTTTACCTAACATAATCTACCTTCAATCTAGTTTCCGATTCCAGAGCCAAGGACGCTCAAAGTAATATGAAAACAAAAAAATGTTCATCGAAATTTTGGGGAAAAAGCGCTCGTTTGACATTGGCTTTAAACTCTTGATTTTACAAGTGCTGAAAGGGTCTTTTTAACTTCATTAGGGCTACTATATGACGATTTTATTCAGTTGTATAGGGGCCTCCAACAATTAACAGGCTTCGAACTATCTCCTTTGATAACCCTTTTTACTACTACAGATCCTTCCTAAGATGCATACAATCTTCTCAATATAGCTGCTAAAATAAATAAATGCATCCCCGGTAGTGAAACGGTTAATACTAGCTACATTACAGATGGACTTGTGGACAACTGTACGTATTTGTCACCAAAATGGCATCCGATTGAAGACTGCCCCGCGCATGCGTCAGTGAGCCTTTTGATTCCAGTAGTTGCAAAAGCTAAATTTAGGTCTTATTTCCACACATCTTCGATTCCACTGTTGTCTATAAAGATCTAACATGCTCATATACCTTTTGTCATCCTTAGGTATCAATGAAGTGGTCCAAAGTTTGATTAATATGATCTTTTTCGATTGTCCCGTATATCGTCTGCTTCAATGTTGACAACCCACTACTGCAGGTGCCATCTAGCGGGGATAATAAGCTATTATTTAGGACTCCATTTTGTATACCTTATTATATAAAGGAGTACAAAGGAAATCAAGCAACAGCCGGTCCAGTGATCCCCCAAGGCCCTCCAAAAACACTGATGGTCAAGTGTGCAAACAGTAGTTTAGAGTGGGTAAGGGAAATTGGAAAGGGAAGACTGCCCTGGGACAGATGTCCGTGGCAGGATTAGGACATCAGGACATAGACATCTTGTTTACCTAGACGGCTTAGATCGCTTATTATTTTGCTCTTTTCTTTTATATTTTATTATGTTTTCTTACTCGGCGTTTAACCCCTTGAGGCTTTAAAACCCCCAGTTTACTCTGGCTAC
This sequence comes from Paralithodes platypus, assembly GCA_032716605.1. NCBI lineage: Eukaryota > Metazoa > Arthropoda > Malacostraca > Decapoda > Lithodidae > Paralithodes > Paralithodes platypus. The sequence continues at coordinate 19,228,338 of CM064499.1, forward strand.
CATTAGAATGTTATATTCAGCTTAGGAAGGATCTGTGGGAGTCCGAGGCATCATTGAATTGGGTTTAACCCTTAGATACTTAGAAGTACTTCATAATATGAATATTATCGTCTAATTATAGCCAGAATAAGCCGACAAATGTTTCCTTGTATACTTAATTAAAGGGCTATGAAGATTTTGTAGCGAAATATGCTGTTAATTATGAAAACTGATTAGCTTATTGACGTAATTTTCTTCATGTTCTGCTTACCAGTTGACGATTTACTTCAGCACCCCTAGACAAAATAGAAAGGAAAACCTTTCGTATCATTAACTCTCGTCCACTCACCAACTCTCTACAGTTTCTCTCTCTCCGCCGCAATGTTGCATCTCTCTCGCTATTCTATCGCTACTACATTAATCAGTGTTCCTCAGAGCTTTCCCAGTGTACACCACCTCCTCTACGTAGGGTACGTAGTACCCATCCTGCAACACAATCCAACCCCTACTCTGTGCAACTCGCCAACCCAAGAGTGAAACGTTATTCTCAGCTTGTCTTCTATTCAACTGCTGAGCTCTGGAACTTTCTCCCAGAATCAGTCTTTCCCTCTTCCTATGACTTAAATTGATCCAAACTCCGTGTGTCCAGGCAGTTTGGCTCGAACGTCTCTTGACTTTTTCCATGTCCCTCTTTCATCGGGAGGCACTCGCTACAGGCAGTTCTCCCTTTTGTCTCCCTCACTGACATAGAAAACAAAAAATTATAATCTACCTCTAGGACTCAAAAGGGTAAATACGCTCTCAAGAAACCCTCCGAATTAAGCCTTTTCAAGCTGCATAAAATCGTCTAATTTTAGCCAGAATCAAAGGTAAAGCAAGGTTCATCGTGTTTGCACTGCTGGAGAGGTTATTAGCATATATAAACATAGCCATTTCATGTTTGTCCATTAAAAAACAAATACATCAAACAGTAAGGGACTAAATTTTCCGCCAAGTGAAATAGAAAATAATATTCATAAATTGGCTTCCAGATATATACTTCCATAATTATAAATAGGTGAAGTCCGCAAATATTTATGATTGGGCTAGAGACTATGGCATACGAGTGCATAGTCATCAGCAAGGGGAGAATGTAGGCACCAATCGAGCAAGGCAGTACCCATGGGAGGCCACATAGGCATATGATAAGGAGTTGCTGGAACTGATGTTTTATTTGCCTGGATTCCCACACTGTTTCTATTTGTGCCTCGCATACACAGAGTAATCCAGCTAACTCTCGCAAACACCTCCTCCTCCTATTAATTTCACTATACTTAACAAGCCCTGATAGCCTTCCTTAGGGATTCAGTGCTGTTCGGCCAGGCAGCTTAGGGAACGACACCAACAACAAGCACACCAGGCATCTTTTCAAAATATCTACATCATCATCATCATCATCATCATCTCCAACGCCTTATTTCCCCCTGGAAAACCCCCGCTAAAGGATGGCCATGACAGAAACGTCTCCAGGCTACTTTGTCAAGACATGCTTCCTTTGCCCGTGCCACAATGCCCCTTCCACTACGTAGAAGTTTTTCCTCAATTTATTTTTCCACTTTCTTTTCCCATGCCATAGGTGGTCTTCCACTACTAGCTGCTCCACTCACCTGATTCCCATATATCTTTCTTGGCATTCTGTATTCATCCATTCTCTGAACATGACCATACCACCTCAAGGTACTTCTGGTGGTGATGGGCTGGTCTATCAGAGTGAGAGATTTTACTGCCATTAGCAACTTTCCTCCCACACCATATACTGTTAACACATCCCACAGACCCTCCCAATCTACTTTGTCATAGGCTTTTTCCAGATCCATGAATGCTGCATAGAGTTTTCTGTTCTGGCTAAATACTTCTCTACCAACAAACGCATTGAGGATATCTGGTCAACGCAGACCCTGCCCTATCTAAAACCCCCTGCTCCTCGCCTAATTTGTCATATGTTATCTTCTGCAGTCTCTCTGTTACTACTCTTACGTATACCTTTCCAGGTATGCTAAGCAAGCTAATTCCCCTATAACTCTTACACTCCTCTTTACTACCCTCTTTGTACAAGGGTACTATCACTGCTTTCCTCCAGTCCTCTGGTACACTCACCTTTTCCCATGCTAATTTACATAACCTATGCATTATGTCTACAGCTTCTTCTCTACCATAAGTGCACAGAATTTCGATGTGAGTAGGCCTATCCTGGGTTCGAGTCCTTGGAGTGCCACATGTATTTGTTGATTTCATTAATTGAGTTTAGAGGTGAAGTTGGTTGGTGGAAAAACATAATATAATATATCAGCATTTCACCTGGGATGTTGTCTACTCCAGCAGCTTTTCCCATTTAAGTCTACTGATTGCTTCTTTTACTTCGACTCTGTGTATCTGTCTTTCATCTACTATGTTTATTCTACCTCTCTCCATTCCCATGGGTGAGATTTTGCCTTCCCTCTACGCATTACAGCTAAACTACTAAAATGATCTTTCCACACCTCCACCTCCCCAGTCATGTCCCTCATTCTACCACCCGAGACACTCTCGGTCTTCTTCCCTCTGGCTTCTTTCACAGTAGGCTAGTATGCTTTCTTGTCACTCAGAAACTGTTCACTAATCTTCTTCCCATATTCCTCATCTGTATTCCTTGTAGCGTCTTGTATCGTCTTCTTCACTCTTTGTTTCAAATTCTTATATTCTTGTTTTCTTGCATTTCTAGTTTCTCTATATATATTCTTTTGCAGCATACTCTTTCTTCTTTTTCACTATTTCTTCTATTTCTTTGCTAAACCATGCATTACCTTTAATTTTCAAAAAAATTTATTTTTTCTTGCCACATACTTTTTCAGCTGCTTTAATCATGGAGTCTCTTGTACCTTTCCATACTTCATCTACAGTATTTCCTAGATCTATCATATCGTACATGCCTTTTACAGTCTCTTTCAGCGTGTCCCTGTATTTTGTTGCATTACATTCTTCAGTTAGTTTTCTCACATTTATTCTGTCTACTGTCAATTTTCTCTCTTTCCTCTCATATACCGGTATCCACTTCTTCCTTATCCTCACTTTTGTCAGCAATGTATAGTGATCTGATCCCGTCAGCATACCTCGTACAGCTTTCGAGTCTAAAATTCTTCCTTTTAGCCCAGAGTCAATCATGGCATAGTCAATTAGAGATTTCTGTTCCTGCTCACCTTCACCTCTGTGCCATGTATATCTATGTATGTGACGATGTTCAAAAAACGTGTTGGCCAGAAACATTTTTCTCTCTGCACATACTTCAAGGAGAAAGTCACCATTCGTATTCCTACCCTCCACACCCCATTCACCCACCATATCTTCTATCTCCTCATTTCCAACTCTACCATTCATGTCACCCATTAAAATTACCAGTGTACACTCTTGCCTTTCTCTTATACATTTGTTGACTTTACTCCAAAACTTTCTATTTTTTTCCACACCTTTCCCAGTTTCTTGGTTGACCGGTGCATACACACACATAAAAGTATATCTATCTATCTCGATCTTACACTCACACCACACAATTCTCGAGTCCACGCACCCATAGTTTTTTACACACTTCTTCAACCTGTCTGACAATATTACGGCTACCCCTTCCTTTTTCTTACGCTTATACCCTGCATCCAACCGAGACCGGAGACCGGAGTCGAGAGGGTGGCAGAAAAGCTAGATGGTGTCATGGAAGCGAGTGGGGAGGACCCCATCATCTTCCTCAACGCAGGGAGTAACGACATTTGGAAGTGCAGGACTGAGGAGTTGCTCACCACGTACCAGGAAATGTTGGCGAGGATCAAGGAGAAGGGTGGAGTTCCTGTGGTACACAGTATCCTACCAAGAAGAGGGGTAAGGAAGGAATGGTCCTCCAGGGCTATTGGTGTAAATAGCCGGCTGGAGAAGTATTGCAAGGCAAATACTATTCCATTCCTGGATAACTGGACCCTCTTCTATGGTAAGGATGAACTGTATGCCCAGGATGGAGTACATCTCTCTCGACTAGGAGTTTCGACCTTAGCCAGCTCACTCGACAAGTTTGTTGCGGGGTTTTGTTAATAAACCATAGGTGTGTAAGTAAAATAGAATTCCAGCCACATGAAATTGATAGTAATAACGAACATTCTGATAGCGTAGATTTTCCGTCTAGGTCTAGTAGTTCAACAGGTAAAAATAAATTAGTTAAAAGCAATAGAAAAATAGTTGCAAATACAAGTAATAGGTTGAGGGTTTATTATACAAATTGTAGGAGTTTATGTAACAAAATGAACGAACTTAGAGCACTGGTTAGCAAAGAAAATATAGACATAATAGCGCTAACTGAAACATGGATTAATACAGAAACCAGGCATTTTTTTTAGCAGAGTTTGATATATCGGGATATAGTTTGTTTAAATATGACCGAACAAGTAGGAGGGGCGGCGGTATAGCAGTGTTTGTCAGGAGTTCATTAAAAAGCTGTATTAAATCAGGTATTAGAGTAAATAATGAAAATGAAAGTGTTTGGGTAGAGGTTAGCGAAGGTAGTGAGACCATAATTATTGGAGTTATTTATAGACCACCAAATATGAGTAGAAACGAAGGTACAGCTTTATGGCAGGAAGTGAAAATAGCATCAAGGTTTAGCAATGTGTGTATTATAGGGGATTTTAATTTTCCGAATATTGATTGGCAGCATCAAATCGGCCGACTCAGATTCAAAAGAGTTTATTGAGGCGGTACAGGATAGTTTTTTATTTCAATTCATAGACTCGCCTACTAGAGGTAATAATATCCTCGATTTAGTTCTCAGTAATAATGAGCAAATGATAAATAATGTAGAGATAGGAGACCAACTTGGAAATAGTGATCATAAATCAATTTATTTTAACATACAATGGACAGGAAAGGCTAAAGAGAATACGACACTTATCCCAGATTTCAGAAAAGACAATTATGGTGGATTAAGAAGAGCCTTAAGGGTCGATCCTATGGTTAAACTATTAAGTGGACCCAGGTGCGCTAATGAACATACTCTCTCTCAGATACCCTTCTTAACTCAGGATAATTTGACAGCTACATATAATAATTTTATTTATTCACTCCACAATGCGCAAAATAAATATATCCCCAAAAGAAAATTTAGATCAACACAGAACCAACCCAAATGGATGAATAATAGACTATTAGACCTTCTAGGAAAAAAGAGAGGAATATGTAGAAAAATTAAGAAAGGCGAAATTCACCTACTTGCTTACTATCAGAATCTATCAAGAGAGGTTAAAAAAGGTATTAGGACAGACAAAAGAAATTATGAAATCAGGATAGCCAATGACTCAAAAAATAACCCTAAGGCTTTTTACCAGCTATATAAATCTAAAGTTAGAGATAAAATAGGCCCCCTTAAAACTTCGATAGGAGAAATTACAGAAAATTATTTAGAAATGTGCAGTACATTAAATAGTCAGTTTCTATACGTTTTCACTAATGAAAATTTGGCACAGATTCCAGAAGTCCGTAAGGTATATAGCGATAGTATAGAAAATAGGTTAAGTACGGTTACTATAAGTAGAAATTATGTGCTTAAGGAAATTGACAGATTGAAACCTCAGAAATCGCCTGGTCCCTATGAGGTATATGCTAGAGTATTAAGTATGAAAAGAATGCAGAGATGAATTAAGTTACCAATTAACATTTCTTTTTAACAATTCATTAGAAACAGGTATAGTTCCAGAAGCTTGGAAGCTTGCAAATGTAGTTCCGATTTTCAAAAAAGGTGATAAATCAATAGCATCCAATTACCGTCCCATTAGTCTCACTTCAATCATAGGAAAGCTACTAGAGTCAATTATTGCTAGGAAAATGAGAAACCACTTAGAAACATTTAACTTAATCAATTCTTCTCAGCATGGATTCACTCAGGGACGTTCTTGCCTTACTAATTTGCTTAGTTTTTTTCTCAGAGGTATATGAAGCAGTAGATAATGACAAGTCATATGATATTATATATTTAGATTTCAGTAAAGCTTTCGACAGAGTCCCTCATGAGAGATTGATGAGAAAGGTTGAGGCACATGGAATACGTGGGGCGTTGTTAGGATGGATTAGGTCATGGCTAATTGGTAGGAAGCAGAGAGTCAGCATAAATGGTACTAAGTCAGAATGGGGATCAGTCAAGAGTGGTGTCCCCCAGGGATCTGTATTAGGTTCTCTGTTGTTTATTATATACATAAATGACCTTGATTTAGGTATAACTAGTAGGATAAGTAAATTCGCAGACGATACCAAAATAGGGAGACACATAGATTCAGATAGTGACATAGAGTGCCTCCAAAGGGATCTAGATACCTTACACGAATGGTCAGTAAAATGGCAGATGAATTTTAACATTGACAAATGCAAGGTATTAAAGATAGGGAAGACGAATACTAATGCAAAATATAAACTAGCTAATGTTGAATTAAAAAACTCAGACTGCGAGAAAGATTTGGGTGTGTTTGTTAGCAACGATTTGAAACCTAGAAAACAGTGTATAAGCGTACGTAACAAGGCAAACAGGATTCTAGGGTTCATCTCTAGGAGTGTGAGTAACAGAACTGCTGATGTTATTGGCTTTTCCTATCTTATACACACTGTCGTCCATGCGAGGGAGAGGGTAGGCATTTGTGGGGGTTAAACCATTCAACCTGCGGAAATCTATACAAAACCGCACCTTGCCATCTGGTTTGGGCTGCAGTGTGACTGGGGAAGTCCACCTTACTGCACCCTCAGAAATCAGCCCACGTTTCAGCATATAATCCAGCTCTTCCCTAAGTGCTGGTAATTTAATAGGGGGAACACGGTATGGCACTGATTTAAAGGGCGGGTGGTCCCCAACATCGACATCGTGCACCGCTTGAGTAGTGAGGCCAGGATGCTCCGCGAAAACAGCTGGGTTTGAATCAAACAAGTGCTGCACAGCTACACGCTGTTGCTCAGGCAGGTGCAATATCAACTCGTGAGCCACTTGTCTAGAATTCCCCGCCCACTGATCCGCGAAAACATGACAATCCCAATTATCCCCCCCGCAGCTTGACTGTCCCTTCCTCCTTCTCCACCACGATCGCTGCAGATCAACACCGGGACAGTGAGAGGCTCGGAGGGGCGCCTCACATACTCTTTCATCAGATTTACATGGCAAAGTTGGTTCTTTTTCTTACGATCAGGAGTAGCTACTAAATAGTCGAGATCAGAAACCTTCCTTACAACCCGATACGGACCAGAATACTTGGCAGACAAGGGGTGTCCCACCAGAGGCAGTAGTATCAGTACCTCCTGATCTACTGCAAACTCCCTCAGCTTCACCTTCTGGTCGTATCTGTCCTTCATCTGAGCTTGTGAACTCTTAAGGTTCTGACCTGCTACCTCCAAGCTCTTTAGCATTCTCTCACGGCTTTCAACTACATACTTTAGAAGCGAGCATGGCTTTGTGACTCCCTCCCAGATCTCCTTGACTATGTGGAGGGGCCCCCTGACCCTGTGTCCAAAAACCAACTCGTTCGGGCTAAATCCCAAGCTCTCCCCAGGTACTTCTCTCGCAGAAAATAAAACGTATGGGAGACCTAGATCCCAGTCCTTCCCATTTTCCATGCAATAACACCGCAACATACTCTTGAGAGTCGAGTGCCACCTTTCCAAAACTCCCTGACTCTCGGGATGGTAGGCAGATGACACCACAGACACTATCCCATGTTGCTGCATGGTCTGCTTAAACAGAGCAGAAGTAAAATTGGATCCCTGATCAGACTGGATCTCCTGAGGGTAGCCATAACGAGAGAAATAGACAAGTAGGTTTTTGACAACAGTCTTAGCCATCCCGTTGCGCATGGGGTAAGCATCTGGATACCGTGTTGCTACATCCATTACAGTTAGTAAAAATTTATTGCCAGCACTAGTGGGGGGCAATGGGCCAACCATATCGATAACTACTTTGCTGAAGGGCGGCCCAATGACAGGGATGGGTTGTAACGGGGCTCTCGGGATGACCTGATTGGGTTTCCCAACAACTTGACAAGTGTGACACTGTGACACCCATGACACGACACTCGCCTTTAACCCAGGCCACCAGAAAAGCTTGCTCAGAGCTGCCTCCGTCTTACGTGCCCCCAGGTGCCCTGCCAAAGGCACATCATGAGCTAATCTCAATAAGCTCTCACGGCACACCCTCGGTACTACTAACTGGTCCACTAATCCTGACCCGCCATCCCATTTTTTCTTGGGATCCTGATGTCTCCGATACAAGATCCCCTCGGACAAGAAAAAATCACCAGGCTGCGCATCCCCATCGCTCTCCAGTTCGACAGCACCATTACCACACGCCCTGACTTCAGGATCTTCCAGCTGCAAGGAACATATATCAGCAGGTGCGAGATTATCCAAGTTCATCTTAAATAATTTATTTCCACCTCCAATGTCCCGCTGAGCCATCCTTTCCTCACGCTGCGCATAACGATGCTGTCGCAGAGTCTCTTCCTGCCCTGCACCTGCACTAGCGGTGACAGGCCCCGGGGCCTCTCCAGACTCTAACATAGGTGCCAATAATGAGTCACCAAGAAACACTGCCGGCTCAAAACTCTCCAATTGACCAACACTTCCCGTTTTCTTGTGACCTTTCCTCCGCGGTTTGATAGACTGAGGTGGTGGCAGCAAGGCTCCGGATGTCTGAGAACGCGTCACAACACACGCCATGGTTTGTACGCTACACTTCTCAACCCACTCCTGTTCCTCCCTACTAACGTCGGCCGCCTTCTCGGCAACGACCAAGGGTGAAATCTTAGAAGCAGGCACCGCAAAGTCGTTGCCGAGGAGGAGGTCGACGCCCCCAACAGGCAAGTTCTCTACAATTCCTACATCCAGCTCCTTCGCCACACCACCCACCTCCAGCTCCATCCGCACCAGCGGGTATGACTTCGTAGCATTGATCCCCTGAACTACCACCACCCGAGCAGCGTTAATCGGCCTACCAGTAAAGTTCTTTAACAAGGTCTGAGAAGCCCCCGTATCACGCAATAGCTGAACTCCTCGCCTTTCGCCAGCCCACCTCACAAAACCATGCCCTCTATGACCCCCAAAGACGTCGCGGACAGGGTTCGAGCCTTCCGGACTCTTGAACACAGGCTGTGTCCCAACCTCTGATGAACTACCCTTGGCAAACTCAGAAGATATAGGCGACACCCCTATGCTGCGGGCCAATGACACAACCTTGTTTGGTGGCTTGTTCGGACAAGCATTTGCAAAGTGACCCTCTTTGTGACATGCAAAGCACTCTTTACTCTTTGGTTTCCCTTGGGAGTGGGAGGTACCATTAGACTTCTTATACGGGACGGTATTTGGTTTATGTTCAGTTTTATTGTCAGTGCTAGATGGTTTTGTGTATTTATGTGTATCAAAATTCTTGGGAGGGGGAGGGGTACGATCCTTTGCACCCGACTCACTCCTAGCTGCTGCTCCGCACCCTCGAATTAATGACAGTCGGGGGTCAGCCATTTCTGCTGCCTCCTGGAGAGTTCTAGGATTTTTTTCCTTTATATTTAATGTTAAGTCCCCGCCTGTGTACTTAAAGAACTGCTCCAAGAGAACCAGCTCACTCAACTCCTCAAAAGTAGCTGCCCTCTCAGAACGCAGCCAATGTCGTAGTGCATCAGACAAGTCCCGGGCGTGTTCTAGGAAGGTACTATCCTTGCCCTTAGTAACACCCCGAAACTTCAAGCGGTAAGTTTCTGGTTGTAACTCATAGGCCCGTAGCACAGCCTTCTTAAGCTCATCATAAACTACACAGGACTCTAAAGGTAGTGCATCATACGCTTTTAGCCCCTTTCCTAGGAGTCTTGATGAAACTAATGCTGCCCACTTTTCCTGAGGCCACTGGTGTTCCTGACACTTCTTTTCAAATCGCATAAAAAACTCAGTCACACATAATTCATCGAACACAGGAACTAGTTTAAGCAGGTGCGACAATGATTGGTCCCGATGTCTGTTACCTCCCCCAATATTTCGCCCTGTTACCTCCACTCGAGATCTCTCCAGCTCCCTGTCAGCCCGATACCTAGTAGACTCTGCCTGCAGTTCAGCCTCTCGTATAGCTGTTCTCTCTGCAGCCTCAGCCTGCACACTAGCCTGTCTCTCGGCAGCCTCAGCCTGCACACTAGCCTGTCTCTCGGCAGCCTCAACCCGAGCTCTAGCCTGTCTTTTGGTAGCCTCAACCTGAGCTCTAGCAACCTCAACCTTGGCCATCTCAAGCCGAAACAACACATCTGGAGTCAACCCTTGAGGAGGGGAAGGTGTATTTAATGGAGAGGGTCCCTGTGATTGAATTCCACGCTGCCATTGACCATCAACTTGGGGGTATGTACTAAATTCAGGCACCCTGACGTTTGATATGGGGGTAGAGTGGAGGGGGGGCTGGGGACCGGGGCCCCCAGTCGCCTCTCCACCCAGGTCTCTCCCTTCTAAACCCAATATCAAAGTCCTCAGCTGATCTTTCCTCATGCCACTTAAACCCTGGTGACCCTGAAGACCTGCCACACACTTTAAGCCATACTTATTCAGCTTCAACGCCCTGGCAGCGGTAAGGGGCACCTCTAAAAATCTTCTAGCACCCTCCTCGCTATCGACTAGCCACTCCAAAGGTCTTTCTCCCTCCGAGCCCGTATCGTGACCTGACCCATCACTGTGTTCTGATGTATTAGACATGTTTGTGTACTGCAGTAATTATCACAGTTATAGAATGTGCCTTATCTCCTATGCAAGTATGTATATACTAATGTTATTTAAAGTCTTTAATGTGTTATATTGGTTGCTCCAAAAAAAACCTCTATGTCCACTGTATTCCTCTAAACATAAGGAATCTCAAAACAAATGACCACTATATTCCTCTGTTCAGTAAATCCTATGCATTTTCGCCATTTGTTACGTCCTGGGATATATAAACACTGGGCTCTTTCTATTGGACTAGGTATGCGGCAACAAGCAACAACGGAAAACGCTAGATCCAACCCTTATCTATAAACCCAGGCAACAAACCACCCTAAACCGTCAAGAGTCCTGCCTGGACAAGGTATCCTATGACTCGGTTACAGGGTGCACGCACTATAGACTGCTGATAGTCAAGCAGGCTATATAAAAGATCACACAATTAAGTTGACTTAAAGCTTCAAGGAAAAGATAGATAACGGAATTAAATTGCAGAAACAATTTAATAACAAACTAGAAGAAAGTACATTTAACGTTACGTTAATTAATACAACTAATCACTCCTGCGTGAAAGAAGGTGAAAGCAAACAGTCCTCAAAACATCGTACATGTAGACAAGATGCGGGTTTCTAAACTGCATGTGGCTACTGTACGATCTGATGCTTAGCAAAGAAAATACGTTACGGATTTAGAGAACTCTTAACTCATAAGCAGGAATAAATACTAGTGATAGGCCATACAGTGTATAATGGCATAGGTATAATTAAATAAAGGCAGCAACTCGCAACATAACCACATACAGGTGTGCTTCTCACTCTTAGTCAGGCAAGCCTGCTCGGACAGTCTCTAAGCCACACCCTGACTCACAATGCTCACAAAAACGGTAAACTGTGGCACAATAACAAGCATACAGAGATGATAAACCCTTAGCTGTTAATCTGCCAGGTGGCAGAGGTCTAGCCGGAAGGATATAGGCTTCGGATACCCGGGCTGAGCCACCTGCTCTAGCCTAGGGACGTTCCCAAGTCTGTGCGCCAAATTACTCTAATTGAAAGGGTGCTCTCTTGAGAGACTCAGATCGCAAGTATCTGACTCTCTCCTGGCGACCCTAAAACAAAAGCAAGACGTGCTAGCGCAGTGCTGAGTGGACTAGGCAAGGGCCCTCACACAACACAACACTAGACACACAGGGACACAGACAAGAAAATGCCCCCAGACTCCCACGGGTATCCTAGTAAAGTCGTGCGGGTCCACAGGACTCGCACCAGCAGACTTTACTTAAAGGATCGCAAAAAGCCTCCCCTCCGGTCTAGCCCCTGCTAACCTGACACAAGAACACACTAGCAAGCATGAAACCACCAAATATGAGACAACAAAAAAACTTCCTAGGTCTCATTAACAATTACATCTCTGCATAAGGCCCAAAATCCTATCTAGTTATCTGAGAGCTCGTCGTTAATACAATAATAGATATAAGGTCTATCAAGGGGATGGGATAATTAAATAGATTGGTGAAGTAGTGGGAGGAAGGTATACAAAGTAAGAGAGAAAGTTTCTAAGTGGGGTTGAGAGGGATAGATATCAAGGGGGTCCGAAGGGTACGACAGTGAGGTGAGCTCTGAGTCTTGAATCTGTCTGGACCCCCACTAGGCATGCAGAATACATCCCAGGCTTGGCAACACTCAACACAGTTGCCGGGTCAAAATCGTCTACCCCGTGCGTGAGTCGAAACTAAGCCTAACGTTGCAGTCAACTGCATGTGGCACATCAGGCTCGTCCCAAGCTAGACTCTCCGCGCGAAGCAACGTCCCCCAGCCGGCCTCTCTCTCCCGCTCGTCTCCTCCCACTCTCACTAGACTTACATCTTATATATTATAATGAAACAAGCAACTATCGAGAATAAAATATACTAAGATGCGTTGGTTAAGAATAAGGGCAGCTACAAGCTGTGAAACAACATAAGAATATCCCAGACATTAGGTACATTGTCGTAGGATATATACTAAGGAAAAGCCAGCCGGCCGGGCAGCCGACGCGCGCGCATGCCCGCACGTGGCTACTATGCAGAAGCGTCACACCAATATCATTGATGCCACTGGCATTGAAGGCACAGACCCGGAGCACGCAGTCTTTCACCAGAACGACGTTTCCGCCACTTTTTTGCTTCTTTCCTCCACCCCCGCGGGGGTCCTGGCCGGCAGCATACCGATCGCAGTTGTTACCCAGGAGGACATGGGGCCTGGACATGATGCCTCCAAAACAAGGCACCGGTTGTCAAAAAAAAACTAAAAAAAAAAACTCACAACTGGAACTAAAAACAGTACAGGTGGAGGGACAAATTAATATGTGGGCAATACAAAAATATACAATATTTAAAAAGGACTTAAACTAAAAACAAAGTGTACTGTTGAACAACGGTAGGCCTACACCTGCCCTCCTCTTTAGTTCCACCGTCAGGTAAAAATAAAAAGATAAGAAATTTAAAAGGGGGATTAAAACTAGGACAGTACATACATACATACATACATACATCAAATTTAAAAACCGAGTGCTCCACACATACGTGCAGTTTCAGTCTCTTGTCCCAGGCCACCCTGTTAACCCGGGAGCTGCGGGGAGACTCTTAAGAGTTCCCCCGGCGGACTGCGGGAAGACTCTTAAGAGCAGAGCTTTTGAACGCGTACCAAAACCGCTCGTTTATAGGCAGGCGGCTAAAAATTGGTGTGGGTATAGTACTACATGTCAACTCTCGACACCACCCCGCCACACGCTCGCCGCACTCGTGCAAGCACCACCGCGCCAGTAACCAAGCACTAGTCATGGAGCCCACACGTCCCTCACGCTCGCTCCCTGATGACACAACCAGCCCTCCTTCTGGTGGTGTCAGCCACCGTGGAAGGCAGAGGGTGGCTGCTAAAGACCCTAGCTACCAGTACGACACTCTCTACAGCTCGGAGGACGAAACACCAGCACCCAAAGCACGGAAAACACGTGCAAGCACGGCAAAGGTACAGAGGTCATTGGTGTTTCGGGACACTGCCACCACGACCCAGGCCACTGCAACAACCACTACCACCACCACTGCCACCCCTGCCACCAGTACCAGCGACGCAGGATGCCGCCCTAGGGCTGCAGAACCTGCGGGGGCAGGAAAAATCAAAGGCACAGGCGTAGGGAAGAGGACCCGTACGCCAGCCACAGTGACCCTACCACCACCACCAGCCGCCCCTGGCCCGGCTGCCCCTGCTGCCCCTGCCGCCCCTGCTGACCCTGCCCAAGGAAAAGGGAAGGGGAAGGGGAAGGGGAAAGGGAGAGGGAAAGCGACTGCTGGCCCTGCCGGTCCTGCTGCCCCTGCCGCCCCTGCCGCCCCTGCCCAAGGAACAAGGAAAGAGAAAGGGAAAAGGGTGACAGGCACCACCATCATCTTGCCTGCCTCCAGGGCCACAAGACCACGCACCACTGCCGCCCCTGCCGGCCCTTCTGTCCCTGTCCATAAGACTCCCGTACGTGCTAGAGTGACCCGAAAAACTCTGACACCATCCAAGTATGCTGCCCTGCTGTTTGATGGTGATTCGCAGGGCATTGGCAGCCCGGGTTTCGACGACGAAGCCCTAGCACGGGACCAAGGGTGGGGGGATTTGGGAGTGGACAGTGGGAGTGAGTCCGACGTCGGTGGCGAGAATGAGGAAGGGCGTCTGTCAAGTGAAGAGGAGGGTGATGATGATGCTGTGTTGTATCGCGACCATGGAAGCGATATTTCAGACGCAGAAGCAGACGCAGACGACATTCCGATCCCTGGCATGCCTTCGTTCGATTGGTCTGACGGGGTCAATTTTGTACCTGACGTGCCCCAGTTCAATCCTGGGACGTCAGGTACAACTGACGACTGGCCCTGTGACGAGCACGCGAACGAAAGCGACTTCTTCCTCGCTTTTTTCGATTTTGAGGTAATGACTTACATCGTTGCCCAAACAAACGCCTACTACAGGTGGGTGTTTGGCAGATTGGACGTAATTTCTCCAAAAGCGAGAATATGAGGCTGGGTGGATACAACTGTGGAAGAATTCATGACGTTCTTTGCCTTGTTGTTCCTCATGCCTCTTTGCAAGAAGCATGTGTTGCAACACTACTGGAAGCACGACCCTCTCATCGCCACCCCAACTTTCAATAAGTTCATGACTCGTGACAGATTTTTGTTGCTGCTAAGATTTATGCACTTTGCAGACAACGACAATTCTAACAGGAATGACAGGATATGGAAAGTTCAGGATGTGTTCACCATGTTGTTGGAGAGGTATAGGAAATACTTTTACCCCTTCCTCAATTTGGTGATTGATGAGTCGCTCGTGCTCTTCAAAGGACGTCTTGTTTTCAAGCAGTATATCCCCTTGAAAAGGCATAGGTTCGGAATCAAGCTCTTCGTTTTGTGTGACTGTGAAACTGGAATAGTGCTTGACATGATCGTGTATACAGGCATTGACATTGACATACCGAAAGCCGCTGCCGGTGACCCCATGGGCATGTCAGGTGCCATCGTCAGGAAAATGTTGGCACCTTACCTGGGCAAAGGCCACATCATCTACACTGACAACTGGTAACTTCTCCTGCTCTCTGCCAGTTTCTTCATGACAACCAAACGGGGTCATGTGGGACTGTCAGAAAGACAAGAAAGTTTATGCCTAAGTTCACCAGTAATGTCATTCCTCTTACAGATGCCTCTTCCAGTGACACACCTTCTGAAGACGACCTGGCCCAGGAACACCGCGAGAGGCATGTCCGAAGAAGGCGACGAAAGGGGCAGAAATACAAGCAGCTAGAAAAGTGTGGGAAAGTGATAGCCCTGAAGTGGAAGGACAAACGAGACGTCCACCTGCTTTCCACCGTACACACAGGTGCCCAGATGGACTCTGGCAAAATCCACTACCGAACCAGGAAGACCATCTACAAGCCCGACATGGTAATGGACTATACCAAGAACATGCGCATGGTGGACAAGTCTGACTGTCAGCTGTCAGGCGTTGAGTGTCTGAGGAAGACTGTGAAGTGGTATCACAAGCTCTTCCTCCACCTAGTTGACATCACGATGCTCAACGCCTACAACTTGTGGTTGGTGAAGAGGGAGATGTCCCCAAACCAGAAGCTGAAATTCCGGGAGTTCGTGTATAACGTGGCATACCAACTCCACCACTCACAGACGGACGGCATGGTGTGGGGATCACGTTCCTGACAGAATCCAGCTGGGTGTCGAAAGACACTACCCAACCAACACCGAGCTGATTGGCACCCGTCACAGGCAGGTGCAGTGCCACGTCTGCAGCTCCAGTGTGAGAAAACCCCACGCCACCAAAAGAGTCACCTCAATGTGCGCGGAGTGCAAAGTTGCACTCTGCTTGGGTGACTGCTTCAGGGACTACCACACCTTCAAGAACTACTGAGTGTCGCCCCCTGCCGTGCCCTGCCCTGGACTCGCCCCCTGCCCTGCCCTGCCCTGGACTCGCGCCCTACCTTACCTGACCTGACCTAATTGATCACGCTACCTCATAATGTAACATATATATTATATAATGTATAAGTTCCAAAGATGTCCCTGTGATATAGCTTTTACATTATATAATTGTATGTTTCATTATTTAGTTTATAAGTTTCAAAGATTTACATGTAATATGCCTTCTTTTTTTAGTATATCAATATATATGTTTGTTATAGCCTAAGTAATGTGTATATATTTTCTTACCTCAAATGAATTGTACAAAAATAAATATGTTTCAATAAATCCTGTCAAACCTACTAAGATAAGAAAATAAAACAATAAAAAAAAAAAAAAATACAAGGTCATGTCATTGTATTCTTACAATATGATATATTCTATGAATATTTCATATTGTTCGAATACAATGGCATGATCTTGTAAAAAAAAAAAAATTATCAAAAAATGTCTAAACAGTATAAAACCTTCCCCATAACCCCCTGTTGGATTCGATCCCACTACCCTACCACACTTTGAGTTTTCCAGTCCGTGACCTTACCAACCATGCCACAGGAGCTCATACCAAATATCACTCAAAACTTCGTGTCTACAATCGAAATGACAATATACAAAAAAAAAATAATTATCCCACCAATTTACGTTTGTAAATTGATGGGATTATCAATTATATCATGCCAAGGTTTATAAAAGTTTGTCTCTGTCAAGAATTAGTAATTATATAACTTTATTCTGTCAAAAATTGCCCAAACACTCAGCAAAATTGCCCCTCTCAGTGTGACTCCAGTCATTATCACACGGTCAAGCGGTCACTGGGTGACCCTTGCTGCTCCCTCCAGCCACAGCAGCTCTCTCTGGGAACAAAATTTGTATAAATACAATAATGCATAATATACTCTTCACAAATACATTTGTATTGTATAATATTGTAAATAATAGTGAATAATAACTGTGTGGGTGTCGAAAATTGCTCAACCATCTTTCTTATGTCTCGCCTACGCCCTTACGCGCGTATATTGGATTATATATTGGATTGGGGAGGTGTGGTGGAGTGGTCTTGCCACTGGCCTGGTAATCCAAAGGTCCCGGGTTCAAATCCCGATGTATCAATGGGAAGATATTATTGGGATGGAATTTGTGCTGTAACTGGTATCAGTGCATTACCACAAGCCCACCGAAACGTCAATAAAATACCCTCATTGTTCCCTGATTAAATAGCACTGTATGAATATTCCCATATTCAAAATATGCTATAGGGGTACAATGCCTGGTGAGTTATCTGCTCAACAGGTGGCGTTGTGTGTGTGTAAGTGTGAGAGTCCGAGTGTAGGGGATGAGACTGAAGCACGGGAACGAGGTGGCTTCAGAGATGGGGTCGTTTCGGGCCATGAGTGAGCACCGTGCCTCATGTGAAGGCAAGATGGCAGGTGCTCGTTGTACTCTACGTGCTTCACATGTCTCACTCCCTAGACTGGAACAAGACCTCACGGGCTTCACTGTTCATTGTAAAGCGGTGAATGTTAAGGCTCTAAGCCTATGCCCGAGAGGAAGTAAGTTGGAATATAGAAAAAAAAAAAAAAAAAAAAAAAAAATACATAGTCATGACTGTCATACAAATACTTGCAGTAGGTCTCGAATATACATTTAGATTGCATATTACTTGGAAATAAATAAATAAATAAATAAATAAATATAAATATAAGCGGCTCGCTTGGTGTAGTGACTAGCGTCTCGGACTTCCACCCAGAAGGCCCGGGTTCGCGCCCACGCTCGGCGCATTAAAGATTTTTCACAAGCACTGAGTCGTTACCATCCCTCATGAGCAAAGGGATGGGGTAGTAGTACAGGACCCCAATGGAAATACGCCTAATCGGCTTTATTGAGCTATCCTTAGCTAGCTTAGCATGCGCTAGCTTTAAGAACTATTATTATTATTATTCTGGTGGCAATCTACCATTTCGCAAGTGTAAGGCGACACCAGTCTATATTTAGCTCTCTATCAAAAAAGGTTAAGTCGATGTTTACTGACCACCCTCGTTCCTGGTCTATAATATAGTACTTTATTTACAGTCAATGGCCTACATGTTTCTGTGGTACTTCACATGTGTCTAAAATGCAATGTCTGCTTGCATAAAAATGCAATTCTGAAGTCCATTTATGCGTACGACATACGCATGTCTCACTTTCTCTCTCTCTCCATTCCTGACTCATGTTATTGTAGACCTCTTGGTGGCAACGAACACCAGACACCTCCTAGACATAAGGTTCAAAATCCCAAGACATCCATACGCCTGGGGCGCCTCCACAATTATCACACAGCTGCATATGTTTACTGCCTTCACTCTCTCCACGACTCACTCCCTGCCTCCCTCCCACCCACCGTTTTAGGCTTCCGTCTGCTAGAAACTCATTGATAATGTGCGTAAATATCGCATGAATTGGTCTATATGCGGTATATATATTGATATATGGCACGTCTACATACGTGCAAGTCTGTATTATAGCATGACAGTGCTCTAAGTACAAGATATAAGTGATATTTATGGCATAACACACCCTCTCCCCCTTTCATTCCCACCCCCACCCCCCCTTTTAGGCTTCCGTCTGCTAGAAACTCATTGATAATGTGCGTAAATATCGCATGAATTGGTCTATATGCGGTATATATATTGATATATGGCACGTCTACATACGTACAAGTCTGTAATGTAGCATGACAGTGCTCTAAGTACGAGATATACGTAATATTATAGCGCAAACCACACTCTCAGCTCATAAATTTCCGCCAAACCTCCAACCCATCTTCATTCCCGCCTAAAAATTCTTTTATAATTCCCTTATATATTGCAATTTTTGGTCACTATGAGGCATATTCATTGTTATATGGGTGGCCTACACACGTATACGTACTCTACATAGCCTAAAAGGGATAAAAAAAGGAGATATACGTGATAATACGCGGTAACCCACCCCCTCCTCCCTCTCGTTCTATCCCCTGGGCGCGTGAAAATTCGGCAGGGAAATCTCGCCGCTCGATGACAATCTAGCCGCGCGGTGCCATTCGCTCCACATTTTTCAACTACGGACAGTTCCCCCACCCCCCCCAGACATTTTTGGGGGGGTCAAATATATATGGGCCGATGCACGCAAACATTCCCTACACGCTGATGTACTTTTTATCGAAATTGGCAATGGGTCCCAAAATCATCATACATGCGCACAGTATGACCCTGTAGAAAACCCCCTGTGCGCACGTCTTAGGTTAAGGGCTGCTTCACTTGTCAAGTTTTTGGATTTGAGATCGGCACGTATAGTCTGATCCCAGGTCTTCCTCGGTCCACCCCTTGGTGTAGCTCCCTCCACAATCACAGATCTGCATCTTTTCACCCAGTTTTGTTCATCCATTGTCTTCACATGTCCATACCATCCCAGTCTACTTGTACGCATCACCTCACTAATACTCTTTATACCTAAACGTTTCCTCAGCTCATCATTTGTTATTCTATCCTGCAGCCTGGCCCCACACATCCATCTCACCTTTCTCATCTCATTACGTTCCATTCTGTTGACATCCTCTACTTTAACAGCCCATGTTTCTGAGGCATACGTCATTGCACTTCTAACACATGAGGCATACACCTTTCCCTTCAGTGTACTAACAAGTTACATTACCTATAACATGCCTTGATTTTGGCTTTGGGGGAGACACTTACTGTATTACAGGCAGCTTTTCCTTTGGTCTCCTTCATACAAAAAAAAAAAAAAAAAAAAAAAAAAAAACAGCATGCACCCATTTCAATACCTATCCAACCCAAACAAGACAATCCAATTATAAGTTGACTATGTCTAGAAGTCTAGACACCTAACCTCTTATAACTATAAGTTGACTATGTCTAGAAGTCTAGACACCTAACCTCTTATAACTATAAGTTGACTATGTCTAGAAGTCTAGACACCTAACCTCTTATAACTATACTCAAGTTTCATTTCATCTGACGATAAATTGCAAAGTTCCCATCAAGATTTCTCAGTTATTTTGCAGATTTTGTAGTGAAACATGGTGCTAATTGTATAAATTTGGTCTTAATATGATGCAGAGATAGTGGTTTCATATTTTGTCCATTAATTATAATGTAAAACTTGCAAAATAAACAAACCAAAACATATACGAACACAGTAAAAAGACAAAACAACCAATCAAAATCGCTGTGGAAACAACGCTTAAGTAAAATAATAATTTATAAATAAAAGAACACAATCCACCACATAGTTAGGGTGTACATTACTACATGTGCAAGTTAATCTGGTTATTGAAAAATTCGTTTTATTTTTTATTTTTTTTTAATATTAGTTTAACCAGACCACTGAGTTCCACAAACAAACTCTCATAGGGCTGGCCCGAAGGATTTGATCAAGATGGACAACTAATCAAGTCAAGATAGATAGGGAAGGGCAGTAGGGGAACAAATCTAGGAAAGTGAAGACACGCAGACATTTCTCGCCATTTTATCAGTTCAGCCGGACCACATGAGCTCCACATCAGAGCTCTTATAGGGCAGGGCCGAAGGATGAGGCAAGAACTGCTACACTGCAGCACCAACCAAGAAGTGATCAAGGGCAAAGAATTAAATATCAGGACTAAGGTATAAAAAATCACAGAGATATGCAAGAAATGCATTAACGAATGGAATCAAGTCAGCTCGGCTACATCAGCAACCGAAGAGACAAATCAGGTCAGGAGTCTGCTACCTAGCCAGGTCAGGGTGACATGAGATATAGGTTGCCCGAGGACAACCGAATGGGACAGAATAAGATTAGAAGGGGAAAAACATAGAAAGAGAAATGGAAAACTACTCAAAATTAGTCAAGCTGATGACGAAAGCTCGAGGGGAGAGAGGAAGGGTAAGTACCACAACCATCCCCCATCAAGCCCCAGTCGCCGGCCCCGAAGCCCCCCAACCGCGTCAAGCAGAGTAGTAACAGGGGGGGGAAATTAGCTGCTAAGGGATTCAATTTACCGTCAGATGAAATGAAACAGAGTATAAATATTTGGGAAGAATCAACCAGTAGGCCTATAAAGGTGAACAAATTTACAACTCATTCGCTCCAGCCCTATCCAAGTTACATGAACCAAGGAATCACAATTTCCAGAATCGTCATAAATTAAGTAACACCCCGTTCTTAACATTAATCAACTACAAACCCCAATGCACTTGAATAAACTAATGAAAGCATATGGTCCTCCTAACAGACTATAATAATAATGATGCCATATGAAGGAAGCATCCCTGCTTGGTGGGAACAGATTAACCCTTTCACGCACGTGTGGACGCAGGGGTTGCCAATTAGCAATCTTCTAATTACCTCTCCAAAATTAGTTTTCTGCCCACAGCTAACTCAAAGACAACTGCAGAGATTGAAGTAAGTAAATTAAAGGTTTCTAAACACCCCTGATGGTCACAAAGGCTGTACAGTATCCCAGAATAGGCTCAAATTGCATCCTGTGTGTGAAAGGGTTAATCACTGTAGGCGGTGTCTCAATTTTTCTGCCAATATTTCAGGGCAATTATGGTCTGGCAGCTTTGAAATGCAAGCTTTATCAGAATTAGGGTGAGGGCTGGTATTATCCAGAGTTTGGCATGCTCTACCCAACCTTAGCCATTTATGTCTGTCTCTTTTACTGTCCTACTTTTCCTTCTAGGGGCAGGCTAGGAATCTTCCTCCCCTTGAAAATTCCACCTACTGACCCAGACACAATTGGGGTCTCCAGCAAAAGATTCCCAGGTCTCAGACCTCCCGGAGAGGTTCCGGTCTCTGCAGGCAGACACGCAGCGAAGCTTTATCACCACAATGCCCGTCCTAAGACATAATAAAATCTATTAGCCCCTTCATTACCGGTGACATCTTTTCATTATATTCTAGCAACTATTAGACAATTTTATGCAGGTTACAAAGGGCCTCCAGCAATTAACAGGCTTCGAACTAAGTCACTTAACCCTATTTGCTACCACAGATCCTTCTTAAACTTAATATAATTAAGAAGACATCGCCGGTACAGAAGGGGTTAACCATACAGTCCTGTTCCGTCATTATCGGCATATTGGGGAAGGATATACGGCCAAGTTAATTTGATCAGAGTAGCCTAAACTTAAAAATAAATACAGTTAACCATTTCAGAACCGGTGTCGTCCTTTTTAGTTATTCTCGCTACTATTTTGTTGATTATATTCAGTTTAGGAAGGGCCTTCACCAACTATATTAATTGAAGTATCTCAAGCAACCCTTTTAGCTTCCACAGGTCTTTTCTAAGCTGCATGAAATCCTCTAAACATAGCTAGAATAAAATAAGAAAGATGTGACCGGAACTGAAAGAGTTTATAGATAATTCCACTTTACTACAGAGGTAAGTATGAACTAAGAAATTTCTTAGTATTTTTATTTAAAATAGAAATATACATTTACATACACTTGTAAAACAAGAATACATGTGATAAAAATAAACTCAGAAAAAATGAATTACATGCATGCATTGTTTCTCAAAAGTTCCAGTTCTTCCAGAGGAATTTGCTAGAACTCGAAATGCAAGAATTATGGCGTTGTTCATATACAGTATAAGCTGCAACTGTGGAAAACGGCAGCAACTAAAGCCTGTATTTCCACATAGTTATTTTGATAAGTTCTTTTGTCTTTATAATGTGTCGTCCCTGTTTTGGTTTATTATTTTGCAAGTTTTACATTATATAATAATTTTTCAACATGCTACTTGCAAGATCATCACTTTTCTGGAAGAGAAAGGTCTTAAGCTGCCCTTAAAATATTCATCTGAATTTAACTGTCTCATCGATAGATTACGGGTAGATGGGACTCGTCAGCCTTGGTCGGCAACTCATCTAGGGGAGACAACCTTATAAAAATCCGGGTGGATGGGACTCGTCAGCCATGGTCGGCAACCTTTCTAGGGGAATAAACCTTATACAAATTACCGAAGGGCGGCACGCTCATCGGTGCCACTTGCTCGTGGCGAACTCTACAATAGATACAATAGATAGATAACGGCAATTGATTATACAACCCAGGAGCCACGTAGGAAAAGGACCGATCAGAGATGTATCCCCCAGCATAAGCTACTTGTGTGCGACATGAGATTATACAGAGATCCTAAGCGCAAGAAGGTTTACATACCCAAAAGGAAAGTGTGGCTGCTGAAGGACAAGGAAGTTAGGGATAGGTTTCATAATGAACTGGAGGAAATGAATAGAAATAAGGAAGCTAGGCCTAACGATGTAAATAGCCAATGGAACTTTCTTAAGCATAGCCTTATCGCTGCCACTGACAAAGTCTGTGGGAAAACAAAGGGTCACCCCAGGAATAAGACCTCTTGGTGGTGGAACGATGAGGTAGAACATGCTGTGAAACAGAAAAGGAGATGCTTCAAAGCATGGAAGAAAGGAGGCAGCAGGGAGGAATACCAGGCAGCTAAACGAACTGCCAAAAGAGTTATTTACAATGCTAAAAATCGCATTAAGGACCTGGTCCTCGAACAAGTGTGTAACACTGACAATCCCAATGGGATCTTCAACCTAGCTAGGCGAGTTAAAAATGACAGTAGGGATATTATAGGTGAACAGTGTGTTAGAGATGATAATGGGAAGATTGTGTATGCAGAAAATGAAATCAGAGAAGCATGGAAGGTACACTATGAACGATTGCTAAATGTAGAGTTTGAATGGGATAAGGAACAGCTTAGTATCGAAAAACCAATATCTGGGCCCCCTCCTTTGATAGCACCAGCTGTAGTGAGCGACGCAATCAATAAAATGAAGGACGGTTAAAGCTCCAGGTTGCTCCGACATTGTCGCTGAGATGATAAAAGCCTCAGGGGAGATTGGTGTAAACTTAGTCACTGAGTTGATAAACACCATTATTAAAGATGAGAAAATCCCAGAGGATTGGCTCAAAAGTGTAATAGTAAATATATACAAAGGAAAAGGGGATGCGCTGGATAGAGGAAATTATAGGGGCCTGAAAATGCTTGACCAAATCATGAAGGTCTGTGAGAGAGTCCTTGAGGGTTTGATCAGGCAAAGCATCTCTATTGATGATATGCAGTTTGGTTTTATGCCAGGACGTGGTACAACCGATGCTATCTTCATAGTCAGGCAGATACAGGAAAGATACCTACTAAAAGGCAGGGATCTTTACTTTGTGTTTGTGGACCTGGAGAAGGCCTTTGATAGGGTACCTAGAGATGTTGTACAGTGGGCTATGAGGAAACTTGGTGTGGAAGAGTGGCTGGTGCGTGTGATAATGAAGATGTATGAGGATTCGCGAAGTTCGGTGAGGGTGAAAGGTGTACTGAGTGATGAATTCGCAGTCCGTGTTGGAGTCCATCAGGGTTCAGTGTTAAGCCCCCTCCTCTTTATTATGGTCTTGGAGGCGCTGTCTAGAGTTTTTAGAGGCGGACTCCCGTTGGAACTGTTTTATGCAGACGATTTAGTCCTAATAGCTGACAGTATGCAGGATGCTGAGGCCAAATTCAGAAAGTGGAGAGAGGGCATGGCGAGCAAGGGTTTAAGAGTCAATATTAACAAAACCAAGGTTATGCATTGTAGTTTGAGACGAGGCAATGTGGAAAAGAGCGGTGCATACCCATGTGCAGTGTGTGGAAAGGGAGTGGGCGTTAACTCAATTCAATGTAGCATCTGTCGATGTTGGGTACACCATGGGAGTAAGTGCTGTAGTAGAATAAAGGGGCCCCTGCCGAAGGATAAGTCAGAAATAGAGAAATTTGAGTGCGTAGTGTGCAAAGGCGAGCTTGTGTTAAGTGATGATCCTGTGGCTGTGAATTTTGGAAATGAGTCTTTGGAGCTGGTGAACAAGTTTTGTTACCTAGGAGATACCATCTCTGCCGGTGGTGGGGCCGAGGCTGCCACTGTTGCTAGAATTAGGTGTGGCTGGGGGAAGTTCAGAGAATTGATGCCAATCCTGACCATGAAAAGAATGCCTCTCCCCCTGAAGGGAAAGGTGTATGCCTCATGTGTTAGAAGTGCAATGACGTATGCCTCAGAAACATGGGCCGTTAAAGTAGAGGATGTCAACAGAATGGAGCGTAATGAGATGAGAATGGTGAGATGGATGTGTGGGGCCAGGCTACAGGATAGAATAACAAATGTTGAGCTGAGGAGACGTTTAGGTATAAAGAGTATTAGCGAGGTGATGCGTACAAGTAGACTGGGATGGTATGGACATGTGGAGAGAATGGATGAACAAAATTGGGTGACAAAATGCAGGTCTGTGATTGTGGAGGGAGCTGCACCAAGGGGTGGACCGAGGAAGACCTGGGATCGGACTATACGCGCCGATCTCAAATCCAAGAACTTGACAAGTGAAGCAGCCCTTAACAGGGTTGCCTGGAACGCCGCCATTAGGACAAGAGACTGAAACTGCACTTATGTGTGGAACACTCAGTCTTAAAATGTTATGTATGTATGTATGTATGTAGAGAACGAAGACTGCTAGATGGCTGGATTTACAGTGGAGATGATAATAATAATAATAAAAAACTTGCAAAATATACAAACCAAAACAGAGAACTTAGCAAAATCACTAAGTGGATATAACACTTTAGTAAAATAAAATAAATAAATAAAAGAACACAAAACCACCACATAGGGTGTACATCACTACATGAGCAAGTGAATCTGTTTAAATAATAATTAATATAATTATAGAAAACTAATAGAATTGTGCTTCGTTGACTTTCTAAAATGTTCTGTATAAAAAAATCAATTATACAATGTATACAAGTCTCCCTCACTATCCAAGACCCCAATTTACGATATTATTAAAGGTTTTTAGGTGTTTGTGTTTGTGTTTTGGCTGGTCCCAGAACGCATCCCCATTTACCCCACTAATTTTAGGGTTTGCTATACGATTTTTCTATTTAAGATTGGGTTTTCAAGAACGTAACCCAATCGTAAATCGAGGGACACCTGTATTTTGTATATTCTTAGTTTAATACCTCCAAACCTCTAATCGAGAAAGCTCTGACCAAACGAATCCTTCTTCTTCTTCTTGGTGTTCATGAACCAAGGTATGGCAGACACGGGGTAGGGAGTGGGGGGCAGGTCGTATGGCAGGGCCAAGGTGTTCGATAATCCAGGCACTCCGATCTTGAAGTCGTTTTCGTTATTCATCTGTTGGGAAGGAAGGAGAGTGTTATTGTTGCTGTTATTCTTTTTACTAGGGTGAGGGCTGGTCCTATCCAGAGTGAGGTTTGGCATTATCTACCTAAACTTAGCTGTTTCTGTCATCTCTTTTACTGTCCTACCTTTCCTTCTGGGAATCCTCCGTCCCTTGTAAATAAAATTCACCTACTAGACGAGACAGAGAAAGGGGCGTGGGAACGCGGAAGTGGTTCTGGACCCTAAGAATTGGAACTTTTAATGTTGTTTCTGTTCGGTCTCTGTCTCGAGTCAGCCATCCCCAGCTATGGGGTATGTGCCTGAGTATATACATACATACATACAATAATTCTGGCAACATTATGGTCAAGGTCATTAAGGTAAGGCCAAGAAGTTTGACAATCAGGACTCTCTGATCTTGAACTTCATTCCATCTGTTACTTTATGATACTACGATGCGGTTTTCACCACCATGCACTCCCTGCTCAAGAGCTGGGCTAGGGTGGGGGCCCTGATGATCAGGGACTTGAGTGAATAGTTGCCACAGCACTGGTGTCTGCCAATAACACACACTGACTGGCATGAGACTCGAACCATCAACCTCACGGTTTGCAAGCGAGTGCTCTACCAACCGCGCTACAGCCTGTGGCGATAAGAAGTCTCATAGTTAGGGGCTTAACCCATGGACTGCGAAGGTCCTCTCAGAAACCACAGTAATTAAATCAATTTAAATGTGTAAAAGAAACCTTAAAAAAATATGCCAGTGCTGGGAAATGTCTGAAATTTGGGTGACACATAGAAAGTAGTGGCATCTTTCCATACCACATCCTCCACTCCTTCCCCCCTTTATATACCCCACCCTCCCTCCTTCCCTCAACTTGGCCTTTTATTTTACACATGTTCTAGCAGTTCATAGGTTAAAACTACCTCAAGTACTGTAGCTTCTTCAGCACAATTTGATATCTAGTTCTCTCAAATTCTGACTAAACCTTTCTCTCAGATTCTGGGTAAAACTTTATCATTTTACTAAGGGTACCGTAACATATAGGAAGAGCAGAGAGGAAGATGCAGACCGAGAGTGAGGTGGAAGGATGGAATAGACAGGTATATGAGCGAAAGGGGTGTTGGGTGAGAGAGGAGGGATGCCGACTGACAGAGGTGTATGGAGGAAATTCATTCGTGGCCGCCCCCTCTGGGAGTCTGGCGATAGATAGATCTTATAGTCAAAAGGATCATAAAAAAAAAAAAAAAAAAAAAAAAATCTTGATGGTGTAATGGTTAGACCCGTTAAGAGCGTGTAAGTTCTGTATGAGATATTATAATGTAAAACTTGCAAAATAAACAAACCTAAACGTATACGAACACAGCAAAAAGACAAAATAACTAATCAAAATCGCTATATGGAAACAACGCTTAAGTAAAATAATAATTTATAAATCAAAGAACAAAATCCACCACAGAGGGTGTACATTACTACATGCTCAAGTTAATCTGGTTCCC
The DNA here is from genome assembly GCA_032716605.1 of Paralithodes platypus. Taxonomy (NCBI): domain Eukaryota; kingdom Metazoa; phylum Arthropoda; class Malacostraca; order Decapoda; family Lithodidae; genus Paralithodes; species Paralithodes platypus. Next base: position 19,256,229 of record CM064499.1, read on the forward strand.
AAAGCCCTAGGTTCAAATCCTGGGAGAATCACATGCTTTCATTCATTTCATTTTGGGGTTAATGGTGTTAACCCTTTCAGCAACATGATGTAATTTTCATTTTATTCTGGTTACCATTACAGTTTCTTACAGTAGATCCTCTGGAAAAAGGCAAACTAGGCCTGTGTATCCAGCTCAATGCCAGTACTTGCACTGCTGCGATCGTTCACGGTGTTGGCGGCGGCGGTAGCAGACGCAAATTTTTTACTATTCTGTATTTTTGCTTTATAATCAAACTTCAAATCTTGTCTTCCCCATGCTTTATCAAGATTACTTTCAAACTTCCTTATTGATTCGGAATCGACTACATACTGGGGCAGTGCGTTCCACTCATTTACCACTCTATCACAAAATGAGTTCTTTGCCTTCTCAAGCCTATTTCTTTCTTTGTAAATTTTCTTTGAGTGTCCTCTCGTTCTTGTTCCCTCCCGCATCAAGAAGATACCTTCACACACATCCTCATCATACTTTCCTGACACTATCTTAAAAGTCTCTATCATATCCCCTCTCTTTCTCCTAGAATAATAAAGTAACATGGGACATAATTTTAAAAGATATTGTTCTTTCAGTCAATAAATTAAAAGATAAATTGTTAAAAATTGTGTGCTGCGATGCGAGAGAACTAGAAGCATGGTCTAAATTATTAATTATGTTAATTAGAAATAAAATGTTCTCGCTTAACCCGTTGAGCCCCGGCTAGTTATAATATTTTGTTCACCCCAGTCCCAAGCCATTTTCACTTCTTATTTTTGTTTGCTAAAATGGAAGACAAGGATGAGAAATGAAAAAAAAAAATAAAAAATCACCCCGGATATTTTTTTTTTGGGGGGGGGGCCTAAAAAAATGTGTTGAGCCAAAATGGAAGAGAATGGTGAGAAATGAAAAAAAAAAAAAAAAAACTCGCCTTGGTCATTTGGGGGGCGGGGTCGAAAGTTCGTCTCCCCCCGCATGACCACCCGCCCGGGAGCACTAGGGTAAAAACTGAGTATGGCATTGTACGGCATACATCCTAAGGAGTGTCTCACATAAATCTCAAGCCTCTAGCTCCCATACGACCGGAGTAATGAAGGTTCAAAGTGGCGGTGAACTAAGGGTGTAAAGTATCCCCACTAAGCCCACCACCACCAGCCGCGCGGCTGTCTTGGCCCGCTCACACCTACCGGCCTGGCTCCCACACACACTACGGTACCTCCCCCTCCTATTCTCCCGCCATTTCCTAACTTACGAGCCACGTAACTGATTTTAATATGTCGGACGCACGTGATGCGTCGCTGGGAGTTGGTGATCAAACACTGCCGACGCATCACGTGCGACGCTGGGTCTCACTGGGTTAAAAATAAATTTAATCTTTCAGATTTTATAGACTATAATTATAATAAGCTAGCTGATTTAATAAATTTACATAAACATTTTGTAATCACTACAGTAGATAACGCCAGCAATAATTATAGCTTCACATGTAAGAAATTTTATCTTGAAAACATGAAAAAAGAATTAGGCATTAAAGGTAACATATTACGTAAAAATATTTGCGGTAATTCTGTTTATGAAATTCAAAATAATCTGAATATTGATAACTTAATCGATGAACATACCAAGAAAAATATAACATTTGATATTAAACTTTCTGATAAGAACAAGTGCATTGCAAAATTATACATGTTACCTAAATTTCATAAAAGACCTTATAAATATCGCTTTATTGCCGGAGCAAAATTTGCTACCACTAAAACTCTATCAGAACAAGTCGTAAATTGCTTAAAATACATTAAAAGTACTCATAAAAGATATTGTAATACCATCATGAGAAGAACTGGCATTAACTATTATTGGTGTGGTGATGGGCTGGTCTATCAGAGTGAGAACTGAGCAATCTCTGCCATACCCACAGCTTACTCTGACTGTTCCTTTAACTTATATATTTTCTAGATCTCAAGTGACGGTGTCATTTCCGTGGATTGACCTCCCAATCTACCAAGATTGGAAGCCAAAGCGTCACATTTTTCCCTTGCCCCTCAACTTTCTCTTCATAATTGCTGAGGGGCACAGGGCCCTGGGTGGGGCTTTGGTTTCCCGGGCGTTTCCGCACCCTCCTCAGCTCCCCGCCATGGAGTGGCTTCGGTCACCCAGGCTTTATTGTGGTCGGCAGGGAGGGTTCAGTGGGGGCGCTCGGTTATGGCCTTGGAATTGCTCGGGGCCTTGGGGCTGTTCGGCCAGGCAGCTTGGGGAACAACAACAACTATTATTGGAGTGTTGACAATTCGTTAGAAGTTATTGATAAAATAAATACCATGCCGAAAGTTATCTCGGTACATAGCTTCGACTTTTCAACTTTGTATACCAATTTGCCTTTAGATTTAGTAGATTCCGAGCTTTGCTTTATTATAGATTTGCACTTTGACAGGTTCGTTAGGGATGGTAATTATTTCATAAATGTTTATACATATTTTAATAATGCATCACTTAGCTCTACTCCCACTAGTTCTGTATATTTTGATAGAACTAAACTTAAAGATGCCCTTAAATTCCTCCTTTTCAATACTTATGTTAGATTCGGGCCTTACATTTTCAAACAAATATTAGGAATTCCTATGGGTGAAAATGCTAGCCCTTTAATTGCAGATTTTATTCTTGCTTGCTTTAGAATTTAAATATATAAAAGACTTAGTTGACAGTAGCAAGAAAAATAAAATCCCAGAAAAATTAGCACTTGTTAAATTGTTAAGTAATAATAGTAAATATATTGATGATATTCTCGTTTGCAATTTGTTAAATTTTAATCAAGTTGCTAAACTTATTTACCCTAATTCTATTCCCCTCACACAATGTAACATAAATTATAAAGTTGAACATTTTCTTGATATAAATATAGAGATTGTTAATGAACAGTGCATACTTAAAGTATATCACAAAGTTGATGATTTTAATTTTAACGTAATAAACTTTCCTTTCCCTAGTAGTAATATCGATAGTAAAATAACTTATAATTGTTTTTAATCCCAGTTAATAAGATTTTGTAAAATTTGCACTAAAGTAGATGACTTTTGGGCTAGAGCTAGGTTACTATACAGACTCTTAGTAGACAGAGGTTTTGAGGCAAGTAAATTGTTCCATAAATTTAATCTTTTTAGGGTCAATTATTGTGACTGTATTCTAAAATTTGACATCAATAATTTTAATCAAGCATTTTTAGCTTGAAGTTTCTTGTATAACCTCTGCTCACTTTTTGTCTGTATTTATTATTTTTTGTCTGTATTTATTGTTTATCTTTTTCTTTTTCTATTATTAATATTAATATTGATGATTTTTTAAATTGATTGTTCTTGTTAAAAGAGTACTCTTTGTTTGAATCTGTTGTTACTTCATATTTTGCAATTATTTTTCTTTATATTATATGTATTCATTGTCGATAGTATCAATTGCTTGCTTTTGCGATTTCCTTAGTTTATTTGTGCGATAAATGTAGGTTATTTGTAGGGTAGTTATTGATAGGGGTCACTTGAGGCATGCTATGCTTACAGGTACCTACCCGATAGCACTATCGTTAGTGAGTGCTGTACTGTATTTTATATATTATTTTGTAATAGTATAGATATCTTATCAATATTTGTATTTTGTACTATTGTTAATGTCTTGTCATGTTGCAAATTTGATTTTAAATAATATTTTGACATTTAACATGTTACATGTAGTTTCTTTATTCATGCAGAGTTTAGTAAAAATTTACCAGAACGTCCCGGACTTCCCAAACTTGACTAATTCCTTTAACGTGACGATAGTGCGTTGTTATATGCGCGATTAGTTTGTTTGGGAAACAGATTAACTTGCTCATTTAATAATGTACACCCTATGTGGTGGATTGTGTTCTTTTATTTAATAATTTTCATTTTAGTAAGCGTTGTTTCCACATAGCGATTTTGATAATTTAATTTGACTTTATATTGTCCTTGTCCCAGTTTTGGTTTGTTTGGTTTGCAAGTTTTACATTTTAATTAATATCCCAGTGTCGGAAGCCCCAGTGTCCTCAACCTCTGCTCGTAGCACGCGTTCTTCAACGTTGGTACTAGCTTGCTAGCTCTCCTCTGCACTTTCTCCACTGCTTCTATATCCTTTACCATATATGGAGCCCACACCTGGTTCGTATATTCCAGGTGCGGCCTAACCAGCGAGTATAGAGATTCCTGAAGATTTCTTCGTCAAGTGACACAAATATCCTCTTTATCAGCCCTACAATTCTATTGTCTTTGTTTATCTTTTCTGCTAAATGTTCTGAGAAATTTAACTTATTGTCTATCACTACTCCTATATCCTTTTCTGCATTCACTTCCTCCATCGCTTCATACATACTGTATCCTACCTTGTCTATCTTGCTTGTCCCAATCCGCATGTACTTGCATTTTTTTAGATAAAAAGGCATTAACCAATGCTCAGACCATCCCTTCATGCCCTCCACATCTCCTTGAAGCAAACCCACATCTTCCTTACTCCTCACTCTTCTATACAGCTTAGTGTCATCCGCATACAGGTATACCTCACTTCCATTAGTTATAACTTCAGGTAAATCGTTGATAAATATAACGAACAGTAGTGGTCCCAACACAGATCCCTGAGGAACCCCACTTGTAATTTCCCTCCACCCCGAGCCTATTCCATTCACCAGCACCCTCTGTCTCCGATCTTTCAGGAAGGCTTCTATCCATTTCACACATTTCTCCCCTATATTATAGCTTCTAACTTTCTCTATTAACCTTTTATGTGGGACCTTATCGAAGGCCTTCATAAAATCACAATATACCACGTCTATTACATCATCATCCTCTAGAATTTGCATCCAATCATCTACCACCTTAATTAGCTGTAGTACCGTCGACCTCCCCGGCAAGAATCCGAACTGTCTCCCACTGAAAAGTTGGTTTGATTTCATATGCTCCATTATTCCTTCTCTAATTACCGTATCCATTAGTTTACACACAACACTTGTCAAACTGACTGGTCTATAATTTCCTGGGTCATTTCTCTTTCCCTTCTTAAATATAGCTGTTATGTTCGCCTCTCTCCAGTCCATCGGGATTTGTCCTGTATTAAACGATACCTCAAATAACATTTTCAATGGCTCTACTAACATCTCACCTCCTTCCTTTATGATTCTTGGGTGTATCCCATCCGGTCCCGGGGACTTACTTATGTTCATTTTTTCTATAGCCCTTCTTATTCTAGCATGGGAAAACTCTATTAGTACTAGTGCAGGTGCCTGTTTGATGGGAATATTTGGCACTGCATCATCCGACTCTACTGTTAGTACCCCCCCAAAGTATTTCCCCAGCACCTCTGCTTTCTCCTTATCCGTCTCCGCTCTACTCCCATCATCCAACCCCCCTACCAGCTCTGGGATCCCTACTCTTCTTGTTAACTTTTCCTGAATATACTTCCAAAATATTTTTGGATTATCCTTCGCATTTCTTGCAATCTCTCTCTCCCTTTCCTTTACCCCCCTCCTTGTTTCCCACCTTATATTATTGTTTATCTGTCCATGTACCAAATCCACTACTTTAGCTTCTGTACTAGACCCCCTGCTCTTTTTTTCACTTTTAATCTATCCCACAATCGTTTCTTTCTTCTTATCAAAGTCCACAGCTTTCTTTTCATTGGTAATTCTGGGTTCGTTCTTTTCCTCAATTTTGTTTTATCCTTATATTCCCTTACTGGTACACATTTGGATATAACATCCTCCAGTTTGACTCTAAACTTCCTCCACATTCCTTCAGCGTCTTCACCGTTCAAATATTCCCCCCAGTCAATGTCCAGACACCTTCTCAGCAGCTCATAATCTGCTCTGTCATACATGTATATTTTGTTATTGCTTCTATTATCCCTCTCTGTTTTAATATTGCAACTAAAACTTATACAGGCATGGTCACTACGACCTATAGGGCTATCCACATTGACATGTTCCACTATATCCTCCTCATTGCTAAAAATTAAATCAAGTACACTCCCCTGCTTCCCATCTCTATATTATCTTGTCATCTCTGTAATATGTTGCATTAAAAAACAATCTCTTACTTTCTCTATAAACTTGTTTTCCAGGCTACACTGTCCCGCTGGAGTAGTACAATTTGCCCAGTTGATCCTTGACAAATTGAAATCTCCAATCAAAATCTTATATTTGTTCTCTCTATTATCTATTTCCTCCATTGCTTTCAGTAGGTAATCATCCTCTTCCCTACTATTATTTGGGCTTCTATATATAGAGGCAATTAGAATTGACCCTCTTGTACATTTTACTTCAATACACAAATACTCACAATACTGCTGTCTCATATCCACCTCATTTACCTTGAGCTCTTTTCTTACATAAATAAACAGTCCTCTTCCAACCTCTGCTCTAATAGCATTCCTCTTGTACAACTCAAAACCCTCCAAACTATACTCCACCAGTTCCCTTTCAATTCTAGCATTTTTTGGTCTTACTTCTTGTAAGGCTATGACATCAGGTTTTTCCTCTTCATCCTGCAACCTACATATCAGTTCTCTTTTCTTGTCCTGGGTAAACACATCAACATTACTAAACATAATCCTTAATCTTTCTACCATTCCTTCAGCAGCTACATCATCCCGCTCCTCCTGTCCGTGCCCTACTCCCCCCGTCACACTACTGGTACTGGGTCTGCAGCTTCTCTCCTGTCTCTCCCCGAGACGCTTCTACCCTGCTCTCCACCTCTGCCACAACTTCTGTCACATTCTCTTCCCTCCCAGCTCTCCTTCTCCCTTCTATTCGTCTAAACCACTTCCTCAATTTCCCGTCCCTCACTCTCCAGAAAAACTTCTTCTTATCCTCCTCACCCAACTTTCCATTTTCCTCATCAGCCTTCCTGTAGTCCCTTTATTTTTTGTCTTTGTTCTATGCTCAAATCCTTCTTTAATCTTATATGTTTCAGTTCTTCATTTGTGTTTAGTCTCCAACTAAAATTTGTCACTGTCTCTACCACTGCCCTGGTTTTAAACTGTACCCTTATAGGTCTCATCTCCCCCCTTCTATATCTACCTATCCTACTGACTTCCTCCACCTGCCCATCCCATCGACATCCATCTACATCAACAGCTTTCATGACCTCCTTCACTTTCTCCATATCTCTCACTTTTCTCACTCCATTATCATTCATATGAGCCTCTATATCTCCATGCATGATTATACCTCTATCCCTGGCCATGGCCTCCCTCACGACACTCTCCCTGTTCTTCATGACACCTACGACTGCACTCTCAAATTTTTGTTTTTTTCTTATTCATTTCCTCCTTTTGTTCTTTCACAATTTCCTCCAAATCCTAACTTTCTGTTCACCTACCACCATCCATGCAATTAACTCCTTCACTTCCTTGAATCGTCCTTCGTATTCCTTCAGCTGCTCCTTTAACCCTCCTGGCCCGGGCTGTATCTCCAAAGGACAGGGTGGGCTACCCGGGCGATCTGGCCGAAAAACGTCTAGGCCTAGGCTACCGTATTTTGGTTAATTTTAACTGCTAGAAATTTCCCACGCATCTATAAATGTAGTGCGGTTTCCAATCTGTAGACTGGCGTTGAGTAGAGCTCTCTAAGTCAACTGGTTCAGTTGTGATGACGATTTTAGTGGAGAGCATTTTCAGGCGATGTTAGCAATACGACGATCTTTTCACTACTGAAACAACGACATACAGACATACAATAACAAACGAGTCTTCTCCTTCTTGTTTTCGGAGGTGCGGTGACGCAACGATCGGCTTTGTTTAACATGCGTCGGACGCACGGCGTTCAGACCAAGCTGAATAGGCTTTCAAGCTTACTATCTCCTGAAAGGACACCCGGGCACCGGCCCTTATTTCGTGGTGTCATATTAAAATGACACCCGGGGAGGAAGGGTTAATGCCACATTCTCTTCTCCCAATTCCTCTACCCTTTTTAATACCATCTCTAGGTTCTTATTAGCTTCCGAAATAGGCCCACATTCATTCGCTTCCTTCACTAAGCCTAGGCCTATTCCCTGCCCCACCCGACGCACCACATAGCTCGCATAATACCTTGATTTTCTCACCAATGTTCCCCTTCCATTTCTCCCGTTTCACTCTTCCACTTTTCCAGATCCTTCACAACATTAATAATCTCTTCTACCTTCTTATCTGTGCTCCTAAACCCACGAAACAGCTCTAACCTTTCTTCCGCCACCGAGATTCCCGCCGTTCCATCCGCCATGTTTGTTTACAATCACTACACTCCAGCTGACCCTTGTTAAACTACTCGTTTTACAATATAACTCACCCCTCCACCACACCAATTTTTCTTCCTAACACTTCACTAGTCCTTCCTCTCCTCGCTCGCTCAGTATGTTCTCGATATTCCGTTACATTTAATCTTACACATGATAATATGTCGGAGCTCAAAAACTACGTCCACCTCCCACCACCGCCTGACCGCTCATTAGATGATTCTTTTCAGCTTATATCTATCTCTAGGACTAAAAAGGGTACATAGAATCCCAGTAAACCCTCTGAATAACACTGGTCCTTCATAAACTGCATAAAATTGTCTAGTTTTAGCCAGAATCAAATTTAAGAAGACGTCATGGTGCTGAAGGGGTTAAGAACGATGTTAAAAATACTATTGTACTGTACCTACCACAAATTTTGGCAGTAATATGACGCCTGCCTCATAAGATCGAATGAAGAGCTGCGAGTTGTTTTTCTGCAGCGTACCCCAAGCAGCCTTTGACAGGTTGGCCGATGTGAGCAGGAAGTATTGGGTGGCTGTGTTGGTCTTGTTGGCTCGCGTGTATGTCTTTATGTGCGGCATCGCTGAGGAACGTTTGCGGATCTCACTGCGCCACAAGCTGAAAAAGGGGTAAATATTGTTAGTGCGTTGTTATGTGCGCAATTAGTTTGCTTCGGAAACAGATTAACTTGCTCATGTAGCTGCTTGAGGAGTATGTGTGGAGTTACTCGTAGAGACAGATTGAGGAATGAAGAGATACGTAGGAGAGTGGGGCAGCAAGAACATTTGTCAGCCAGAGTGGACAGAAGGGTGCTGAGCTGGTATGGTCATGTTGAACGAATGGGAGATGAAAGGCTTACAAAGAGAATATGTGAGTCAGGTACAAGGGGAGATAGAAGGGCAGGAAGACCCCCATTGAGATGGAGAGACTGTGTAAGAAAGGCTTAGGATGATAGAGGAATGACTATAGATCAGGCAGGGGAAGTGGTGGTGGACAGGAGTGAATGGAGAATGCTTGTGAATAGTTGAGTGAACACGTGGTCATTTGGAGTAAGGGGTCGGGCGCAAGTTGGACTAGATAATAGTCCATCAGGCGCCTGGCCCGGGGAGACGATTAATATGAAGGGTGTGCCTGGAAGTGTGGTGGGAGGGCTTGTGGCTTTGGCTCCGCTGCATGTCTGCCTGCCGAGATCGGAACCTCTCCGGGTGGTCAGGGGCCGGGGGAGTGCTGGAGCGACCTTGGTAACCCTGGTCTCTGGGTCTTCTCCTGGGTGACCTGGATGTGTGAGAGTTTGTGTTTTTTATCTGTGTTTATTTTTTGTTTTATGTTGTTTTTGTGTTTTCCCTGTTCTTGCTCTGTCTTGAGTTGGCTACCCCCAAAATGGGGATTGGGCCTGAGCATATAGATAGATAGATAGATAGATAGATAGATGTAGTAATGTACAGCCTATGTGGTGGATTGTGTTCTTTTATTTATAAATTATTATTTCACTTAAGCGTTGTTTCCACATAGCGATTCTGATTAGTTATTTTGTCTTTTTACTGTGTTCATATAAGTTTTGGCTTGTTTATTATGCAAGTTTTACATTATAGGCCTAATAAGTATGATTTTGGTGAGTTCTTTTGTATTTATATTCTGTGGTTTTGCAAGTTTTACATCTTAATTTAATTTGTGTTACGTTTCTAGCAGAGTTGTGGTGTCCGTGAAAAAATATAAGACCCCAACTCTGGATATTTTACAAGAGGGCTGGTCCTATCCAGAGTGAGGTTTGGCATCCTCTACCCAACCTTAGCCATTTCTGTCTGTCTATTTTACTGTCCTACTTTTTCCTTCTGGGGGCAGGGGACTAGGAATCCTCCTCCCCTTGTAAATTTCACCTACTAGACGAGACAGAGTAAGGCGCGAGGGAACGTGAAAGTGGTCCTGGACCCTAAGAACTGGAACTTTAAATAATGTTTCTGTTCAGTCTCTGTCTCAAGTCGGCCACCCCCAGCTATGGGGTATGTGCCTGGGTATAGGGTAAGACGGGGTAATTTCGCCGCGGCCCTAAGAATTTGCATTCAAACGGCGATATCTCCGAAACTATTGCATGGATTCGGCTGCAGTTTGGCTTAGGTTGTAGAGCAGTTTTGATTTGGGTTGTAGAGCAAGTTTGGTTTAGGTTGTATAGATAGTTTGACTTAGGTTGTAGATCTAGTTTGGCTTAGGTTTTGTTGTAGTTTCGCGGGGCCTGGAGCCGGGGCTAGCGGCGCGTCTGACGGTATGGTCGGGTGTGTGTGGGGGTGTTTGTGGGTGGTTTATATGTGTGTATGTTTGTTTGTATGTTTGCGTGTGACACAGTGTTGGCAGTAGCCGTCAGCTGCTGCCTGGTACTTTGTACTAGCAACCTACACACTGCACCCACACGAGACACGTCCACGCCCGCACTAAATACTTCCACACCTGTAGGCCTAATAAATACGTCCACAACCGCACTAGACATGTCCACACCCGCACTAGACACATCCACACCCGCAATAGACACAAAGGCGCATAGGCCTACACGTGTGACACACCTGCATCTCTGCCCGCCCTGCTCAGTTGTGTGTGTGTGCGTGCAACGTTTTTCTATTGCCATGTTTAGTTTCAGTTTGGGTTTGTGAATGTTTTCATTGCTTTTACCTGCGTGCTAGTGTTTTGTCTGGCCATTAATCATATAATGTTATCTAGTTTACTAGCTAAATGATGCGTAAAATAGGTCGCGGCGAAATTACCCCGCCGGGCGGGGTAATTTCGCCGCGAGAGTGACTTTTTTAAAAAATTCGGCACAATGACCAAAACATTATATATTTGTTTTCGTTTTTTTGGGCATCTACTGTATAGCAGAAAGGCTGAATGTATAGATAACAAATAAAAAATTTAAAAATTCCATTTGTGGCAGTTTCAATTTGTCAAAATACGCGATTTTCGGCGAAATTACCCCGTCTTACCCTATACAATATATATACATACCGGTATATGATTAAATTAAATGTAAAACTTACAAAACAACAAACAAACCAAAACAGGAACCGTACAATATAAAGACAAAAGAACTTATCAAAATCACTATTATTATGTGGAAATAAAGCATTGAATATTACCAAAACAAGAAAATTAAATGGAATAAAAAATAGAAATTTTTAGTTCATAAAAAGATGAATAAAAAAATAAGTAGAATCGACACAAGAATCACAAGAGGAACATATATATATATCAACTCTCTTTGGCTTGTCAAAATTTACCCCCTCTCAAATGACCGCATTTTCACTCATCTGTTCACTAGCATTCTCCATTCAATCCTACAGTATTTAATAAAAGTTGTTGTTGTTGTTGCTGTTCCTCAGGCTGTCTGGCCGAACAGCCCCAAGGCCCCGAGCAAGGCCAAGGCCATAACCGAGCGCCCCCACAGAACCCTCCCTGCCGACCACAATAAAGCCTGGGTGACCGAAGCCACTCCATGGCGGGGAGCTGAGGAGGGTGCGGAAACGCTCGGGAAACCAAAGCCCCACCCAGGGCCCTGTGCCCCTCAGCAATTATGAAGAGAAAGTTGAGGGGCAAAGGAAAGATGTGACGCTTTGGCTTCCAATCTTGGTAGATTAGGTCAATCCACGCAAGAGACGCCATCACTTGAGATCTAGAAAATATATAAGTAAAAGGAACAGTCAGAGTAAGCTATGGGTATGGCAGAGATCGCTCAGTTCTCACTCTGATAGATCAGCCCATCACCACATGACTAGAACCCAATCCTCTCAGCATCAGCTAGGAAAGGCCCTAGAAAGCCGCCTTTGGCGGGGGGATAGCTCCCCTATTCAACCCTTTTCGTGGTTGGGCACCCGCCCTTTAATAAAAGTTATAATACTTACTGTAAATGTTTGGCCAGCCAGGTTTGTTTTTCATGAGTGTTAGAGTTGTAAGGCAGACAGGAACCTCCCATCCAACCCTGGCTACTGTTATACACATCATCCTCGCTGGGATAGATCACTTGCACCTGAAAAAGTGTGCATAAATTATAATGTAAAACTTGCAAAATAAACAAACCAAAACTTGGACGAACACAGTAAAAAGACAAAACAACTTATCAAAATCGCTATGTGGAAACAGCGCTTAAGCAAAATAATACTTTATATATAAAAGAACACAATAAATAAACAGCGATATACAGTAAAATCCTTGTATTTGTTCAAAGTGCAAAATAAGTGTTGAACGCCTTAGTTATTCAGACTTTACCTCTGCTTTCCAGACAGAGTCCAACTTCAGACTTCCTAAAAATTCTAGACTGAGGAATGTTTCAACTGAAGACTCGCGCTTTCGAAAAACAAAAGACCAGATAATTATCATCATTTTTATTATTATGATGTGTTCTGTCTTGATAGCGTAATGCATAAATGCGCGGAATTTTGGTGTGAGTATCCTAGGTTCGAGTCCTTGGAGTGCCACATGTATTAGTTGATTTCATTTATTGAGTTTAGAAGAAAAGTTGTTTGGTGAAAAAATATGAATTTACCCACAATTTTTACCTTCTAACCCACTTTTCAGACTTCCGTCTACAGTATATTCTTATATCTTACTGTAGTAAAAGCAACATGCAGGTACAGTACTGTATAAGTAGAAATAAACTGCGAACTTGAAGAAGCTGGGTGACCTCAAATTCTCTTTTATAAATCATTTCTCAGCTTCTTAGTCTTGATTTGCCATGATAGAGACAACGCCCTTCTTACATTCTTAAGAATATGACCCTTTAATTAATGATCTATCTATTCTATATATCCATCTATCTATTCAGGCACGTACCCCATTTTTTTTTAAATGATAGATGGATATATAGAATAGATATATCATTAATTAAAGGGTCATATTCTTAAGAATGTAAGAAGGGCGTTGTCTCTATCATGGCAAATCAAGACTAAGAAGACATTGGTAGAGCGCTCGGTTTCTAACCGGGAGGACCGAGTTCGATTCTCGGCTGGTGGAGATAGTTGGGCAATCTCCTCACACCCCTTGCCTCTGTTCTGATCGCCTAACAGTAAAATAGGTCTATGCCAGGGTAAATAGGTTCCTCGTGACCTCATCCCTTAAACCACTAACAAAACAAAACTAAAAAACTAATGAAATGCATGCCAAACTTAGCAAACAAACCGATAAAAAAAATATCATCGTGATGAAGTACACTATGGTAAACCCAGACTGTTTAACTAATCTGAAAGTCTATCTATCTATCTACATTATATACTCAGGCCCAATCCCCACTTTTCCTATTTTTTTTCTTCTGAAAGTTGTTGTTGTTGTTGTTGTTCCCTAAGCTGCCTGGCCGAACAGCCCCGAGTCCCTGAGAAAGGCCATGGCCACGATCGGGCTTTCCCACAGAGCTCTCATTGAGTGTAGATTGTGTTGTTGGCGTAAGTGGTTGTGTGAAATGCAGTCTTCTATGATGTGTTTAATGGTATGGGGTGCTGTGTTACATCCCGGGCAGGCGTCGACAACGGAGTCATCCAGTCTCTTCTGATAGCTCAGGAGAGCTGGATGGTGTCCGCATCTCAGCCTGGCCAGGTGGCCTCTGTCCTCGCGAGGAAGGGAGGATTCGGAAGGATGGATTTCGGGAGGTCGTGCATGCAGCTGCGTGTTGTCTGTGAGTGAGTGGATGGATCGGTGAGAGATATGAGTATGGATGTGCTTCTGGAAGTTGGTTCGGGGTGGGCAGGGAGGGAGAGAGGACAATAATTGTGTGTGATACCGTGTGCTGGGTGTTGTTTTGATATTTCTTGGTGTCTGTGGGTGTGTTGCCATGTAGTTTAGTGGGTGGTCTTGGTTCGTGGAGGCTGCTGCCAGGAATTGAGTGCCTCTCATGTCCAGATGGTCTTTGACTTTGAGGATTTTGGTTTCTTGATGTAGGTGATCTGTGGGTGCAGTAGCTGTGCAGCCTGTAATGATCTTCAGGGCTTTGTTTTGAATAGTCTGTAAGGTCTTATGATGTGTTTCAGCTAGGTTAGAAGCCCAGGCTGGGCTTGCGTATTCCATCACTGATCTTATGTATTGTTTATATACTGGGGGGGTAGTTTCTTTGTTGTGTCCAAATTTTGTGTGAGCAAGTGACCTGAGGGCGTTAAGTCTGGGTGTCAGTTTCTTTTTAATGTTTGTGGTGTGCTGTTTGAATGTCATATGAGTATCATATGTTACTCCTAGGATTTTGGGTGTGTGTGTATGTGTTAGGGGTGTGTTGTTTATGGTGAGTTGAGGGAGGTATTCATGTTCTCCTGTCCAACTTGTGAGCAGGGTTGCGGTGGATTTGGCTGGGGCTAGATTAAGTCTGTTTGTAGTGCACCAGCCATGTAGTGTGTTGAGATAGGGTTGAAGGAGATCTGTTGCTCTTTTTGGGTCATGGTGTGTGCATGTGAGTGTTATGTCATCTGCATAGGAGGCTAAGTTTATTTGGGGCGTATTGGGTGTAGTTATATCGTGCATGTACAGATTGAAGAGTGCGGGCGATAGGACGGATCCTTGTGGGACTCCGTTTGGAAAGTTTCTGATTTTAGATGACTGACCGGCAAAAGATACGTGTGCAAATCTGCCTGCTAGGAAGTTGGCCAGCCACCTTTTTGTGTTGTTGTGCATGTTTGTGTTGTAGATTTTGTTTGTTAGGTTGTGGCGGGGGATGGCATCGAAGGCTTTACTAATGTCGAGTGTGGCTAATAGTGATCTGTGTGGTGGTCTAGCTGAGTTGATGCCGTCGAAAGCTCTTTGTGTAAGGTCTGTGAGAAGAGTGTTTGTGGAGTGCAGTGGCCTAAAGCCATGTTGTGTTGGAGCTAGGGGTAGGTCAGGTGTAATTAGTTGTAATACTAGGCATTCCATGACTTTGGAGGGGGAGCAAAGGAGTGTGATGGGGTGGTGCGAGGAGGGTAGCGTGGGGTCTTTGTTGGGTTTGGGGAATGTGATGATGATACCATGCTTCCAAATGTCTGGTATTGTGTTGTGTGAATAGCTGTAGTTTGATATGTTAGTGAGTGCTTGTATGCCTTGTGGTCCCAGGTGTCTGAGGTGTATGTTGCTTATGTTGTCTAGGCCACAGGCGGGTGAGTGCTTGAGATTGTTGATGATATGCTTTGTCTGGTGATTGGTGAAGGGTGTATAGTCAGGGTCTGTGGGGAATTGTCTCTTACGTCGGATGACACGTCGGTCGTCTTTGTGAGGTTTCAGGTGGCTGACATGTGAGAAGTGATGGATGAGAGTGTTTGCTTGTTGTTTACATGAAGGAGTAGAGTCTGTTGTTGTGATTGCAGCATGTGATTGTGTTGTGTTGCTGTTGGAAAGTGTGATGCTGTTTAGTGTTTTGTAGAGTTTTTTGGGGTTTGTTTTGTGATCAAGTGTTTGTAGGAAGTTATTCCAATTTAGTTTTTGTTGTTCTTGTATTTTGTTGTTAGTTTGGGTGTTGAGTGCTTGAATTTGTTGTGTGATGTCTTGTGTGTGGGGTGCTGGGGAGTGTTTCAGTATGTCGCGTTGTCTGATGAGGTTTTGAATTTCTGGTGTGAAGTTGGGGTTGTGTCTTTTTCTGTTACCTCTTGGAATGTGTTTCTTGTCAGCGTTTTGGATAGTTTTATTGAGTATGTGTACAGCATTGTTGATGTTAGTGATGGGTGTACTGTTTAGAGTTGTGAAGTGTTGTTCTGTCTCATTTGTGAATGCTTCCCAGTTAGCTCTTTTATAATTGGTGTATGTGTGTTTGTGGCTAGCTGGGGTGAGTCTGGTTTTGGTGGTGATAATGATCGGGAGGTGGTCAGAGCCTAAGGTTCTGACCACCCTCCAGGATGTTGTGGGGGCGAGTTCTGGGGAGCAAAAGGTGATGTCTGGAGATGATGGGTTATAGAGGGCTTGGTGAGGAATATGGGTATGTTGATGGATGTCGTTAAGGATGATGAGGTTATCGGTTTGGTTTTGTAGTACCAGCCCTCTGTCTGTGTCGGGGTTGTCGACAAACCAGGCCGACGTCTTGGCGTTGAAGTCACCACCCAGGATGATGTGTGGGGTGTGTGGGGTGTTTGTGATGTGTTGTAAGTGTGGTCTGTATTCATTTGGTGCTGTAGGGGATGTTTGGGGAGGGATGTATGTGTTTATGATGGTTATGTTGGAGTTGTTGCCAGTGCGTATTTAAATTGACTGTATTTCTGTTGTGTTATCATTTGGGGGGAGGAGGGATTTAGTTTGTACACTGGTTACTATGTATGATATTTCTTTGTGTACCAGGGTGATGAGTCCACCGCCCCCGCCGACAGCCCGGTCTTGTCTGATGGTGGTGAAATTATGAAATGTGGGTGTTTTTTGTGTTGTGCAGAGTTTTGTTTCTTGTAAGATGGCAATGTGTATGTTGTGTTGTTTGAGAAGTGTGAGAGTTCGTGTTTCTTTGTGTTGATGCCATCTATGTTCAGTTGAAGAACGTTAATGTTATGTGCACGATGTATGTTGGGTGCTGCTGCACGAGGATGGGGTGGGGGTGGGGGTGAGGGAGGGGGTTGGGATGGGTGAGGAGGGGTTTGGGGAGCAGGAGATGGGGGTTGGAATGGATTAGGATGGGGTGTGGTGTGTTGAGTTGAGGATGTGGATGGTATGGGAAGGTTAGGTGGGTTAGGGAGGAGAGGTGGACGGGTTTTAGGGGGGGGGAGTGGATGATATGGGAAGGTTAGGTGGGTTGGGGAGGAGAGGTGGATGGGTTTTAGGTGAGGGATTTTCTGAAAGTACTATACAGTATATACAGTAATTTATCTCATACAAAAACTTACTCTAGGTGGTGATAAAACTCTCTCTCTCTCTCTCACACAACAACTTACTCTCGGCTGTGATACAAATTGTCCCGGTGCTCCGGTGAGACTAACTCCCAACTCTCCACTCAGCCACGTTCGCTCGTCCTTGCCCAGGTTACCTATATGGGGGTCACACAAATAATTAGAGGTTCATGTGGAGTATATGCAAGTATTAAAGACAAGATAAAGTTGGTTCTATTGTCACCGTTAAGTATTGTAATTTAAATGTAAAACTTGCAAAACAAATAACCCAAAACAGGAACTGCACAATATGAAGACAAAATAACTTATCAAGATCACTATGTGTAATGAATTTAGTAGAATTTACCAGAATGTCATAAACTTCCCAAATTGAAAATTTGCCTTCAGAGCCCATGTCTCAGCCTTATACATCACTGTTGGTACAACTATCCCTTGATACATTGCACTTTTAGCTTTCATTTTGAGATTTCTCGCCACTTACATGCTTCCCATTGCTTTGAAAACTTTCCTTCCTTCACATACTCTCTGTTTTACATCCCTTTCCATACCTGCATCCCTGCTTACCAATTCCTCCTAGATATATAAAACACTACTTGTTCCAATATTTCCCCATCCAGCCTCACATCTAGATTCACTCTATGATCACCCCTATTACACACCATTAAATTACTTTTATTGACTTTCACCCTCAGCTTCCTCCTCCCACATACCACACCAAATTCTTTGACTACTCGCTGCAGTTTCTCCTCAGAATCCTCCACCAACGTTGTGTCATCAGCAAACAGCAACTGGTTCAACTCCCAATCTCTACCATTCTTTCCTACTAAACCCATAGTTCTCATTTTCACCTCCCTCACCACACCATCCATATATAAATTAAACAGCCACGGTGACATTACACAACCCTGTCGCAGACCTACATTTACCTCAAACCATTCACTCCACTCATTATTTCCTACTCTAACAGACGTAATGTAAACACATTATTTATGTTTGTTTAGGATACTTTCCTGTGTTTATATATTTCACAGTATTGCGTTGCTAAATCTTCAATGCGTTATTTCCACATAGTGATTTTAATAATTTAATTTGTCTTTATATTATGCGGTTCCTGTCTTGGTTTGTCTTGAAAGCTTTACAATTTAATATAAAGGCATTACAATATCTGTCACACCACATATTATCATCAACACTTCCCTGTTTTCCCTTTCCTTTTAAGATGTAGAGAATGACATACCAATAGAAGAACACTGAACGATGACCGGCTGGGATGCCGGCCATGTTGCAGCATGTTGATGTAGTATTCTCCGCACCTTCATGTGACCCCAACGTTCCCGCACATCACCAATGTGGTACCCTGGACTGCTACAAACCAACACGGCACTGTAGAATAGTTCTAGTTTAGTTGTATGATCAGATAATGTGGATAAACTTCAACTATAGGTAGCGCCAACGAACTTGTATAAAATCTCGATCACTGACCTCTTTCTACTGTACTGTAATTCAAAAGGGTCTAGAGCAAACTAGCTATAAACATCCACACCTATTTCCTGGTGGACTCCTCCCATATGATATATTTTGTTTCTATGTTAGTGAGGGGAGACAAAAGGCAGAACTGCCTGTAGCGAGTGCCTCCCCCATAGTTGAAAGAGTGACAGGGCCATCAAGGGACGTTCGAGCCAAACGTCAGTGCGATTGCTTTCATTAATTTTGAGTTACAAGAAGTTAAGGGGTCAAGATTATTGTCAAATACACTGGCGCTACTTATAGTGATAGGTAGGGTTATACATTAGGAGCTACGGTTTACATACACACATGCATACTTAACCCATTGCTGATGGGAGACGTTCTGGAACGCCATGGCAATTTACACCTTTTAAAGGGCGGGTGCCCAACCCTGAAAGGGGTTGAAATAGGGGAGCTATCCCCCCGCCAAAGGCGGCTTTCTAGGGCCTTTCCTAGCTGATGCTGAGAGGATTGGGTTCTAGTCATGTGGTGATGGGCTGGTCTATCAGAATGAGAACTGAGCGCTCTCTGCCATACCCATAGCTTAATATGACTGTTCCTGTTACTTATATATTTTCTAATTCTCAAGTGATGGCGTCTCTTGCGTGGATTGACCTAATCTACCAAGATTGGAAGCCAAAGCGTCACATCTTTCCTTTGCCCCTCAACTTTCTTTTCATAATTGCTGAGGGGCACAGGGCCCTGGAAGGGGCTTTGGTTTCCCGGGCGTTTCCGCACCCTCCTCAGCTCCCCGCCATGGAGTGGCTTCGGTCACCCAGGCTTTATTGTGGTAGGCAGGGAGGGTTCTGAGGGGGCGCTCGGTTATGGCCTTGGTCTTGCTCGGGGCCTTGGGGCTGTTCGGCCAGGCAGCCTGGGGAACAGCAACAACAACAACAACACCTTTTAAAGCCTCTTTAAGCCTGTAGAATCGAGTGCGAGGGACCAGGAGCGCAGCAGGCCACACGTCCTTCGCTCAGCCAGACGGCCGCGGAAATGAAGACTCTGAATCAGAGTCTCGCGAGATATACAGTGCTGCCAAAGGCAAATGTAGCGCGACATTAGCGATAATTGCTTATTTTAGAGAATGTCTATGGTAGCGCTGCGGGTGCAGCTCGTTTTAGTGTAATTTTGAAGGTATTTTCTTCTAGTTTTCGGCTCAAAACATTTAATTTCATTCAGACACTTGCCTAATCAATCAGGATTGTCTGAATGAGCCCTAATATGGCGGAAATATGCCCGCAGGCAAAGTGTTAAATTTAAAGACCGAGTGCTCCACACGGAGTGCGGTTTCGGCCTAATGTCCCAATGGCAGCGCTCACGGCAACCCTGTTCAGAGCTGCCTCACTAATCATTTTATATTCACAATCAGACTGCAAGGTCTCATCCCACATCATTCTTGGTCTGACCCTTCACTTCAATTTGTTTAATTTAGAGTCTCAATTTTCTAGAAAGAAACTACAATTTTAAGTGAAGAATAACTGTAGTATGTATGTACACAAAAATGTATAAACAACTAAATATTAACCCCTTTAGTACAGAGTTTTCCTTATCAATATAATCTGGATATTATTAGACAATTTTATCTAGCTTAAGGAAGACGTGTAGCCATTAAAAGACTTGAAACTATCTCGTTTATCCATTTTAAATACCACGGTTTCCTCCCAAGCCGCATAAAACCGTCTAAATATAGCTGAAAAATCCCACAAAATACATCCTCGGTAAAGAAGGGGTTAAACTTACTTGCATGTGGAGAAATCATAGCTCTTAATAATATGAGACCAGCGCGTTAGGTCGGGTGCCTTGTATGACTGCAGATATTCTAAGAGGTCCCTCTTGAATCTTGTTGGCGACTCTCCGTCTAGTACGCTGGACTTCCCTCCTTCTGTTAGAGGAAATTAAAGGTTTGAGTACCAGCGACATGTGTTATATTTTAATCTAGTTATATTTAGACGATATTATGCAGCTTGAGAAGGATCTGTGGTAGTTGTTGTTGTTGTTGTTGTTCCCTAAGCTGCCTGGCCGAACAGCCCCGAGTCCCTGAGAAAGGCCATGGCCACGATCGGGCTTTCCCACAGAGCTCTCATTGAGTGTAGATTGTGTTGTTGGCGTAAGTGGTTGTGTGAGGATCTGTGGTAGTTAAAAGGGTTGGTTGAGGTATTCTGAAGCATTATTATTACTAGAGGTCCTTCCTAAGCTGTATAAAATCGTCTAATAGTTGCCAAAATATAATGAAAAGGACGTCACCGGTACTGTACGGGTTAAAGGTTTCAGTTTATAAATTCATATTATCATTTTATCATCAACCCACCAATTAACTTACAAATAAACCTAATTAATGAAATCAATGAAACTAATGAATACATGTGGTACTCCAAGGATTCGAACCTAGGATACTCACACCAAAATTCCGCGCACTAACCATTACGCTATCAAATACAGTTGTAGAAGACATTGTTACGACCGGGGCTACGAATAAAACAAGGGCACTTAATGATTGGACTAGTAATAGGGCACTATGCAACAACGGTACGCTAGATCCAAACCCTCGAACTTATATGCCGGCGAACAAAAACACCTATACCCTCCAGAGTTAATCTGCGATAACGGGGTATCCTTAACCCTTGTCTAGCGGGCCCTCTGTGGCCGTTTTGGGCCTTTTCAGGCCGTTCTGACTGCTATATCAACCATCAGTATGAAAGGAACTGTATTGCGCCGAAAACTAGGTGGAAATCGCTACACAATGACGCCACATACAGCTACGTAGCACTCGTGGAGCACTGACAGTGTTACCTCGAAGATGGAAGTTTAGCTGATTTTGCTACCTTGCTCACTTTTAGCGAACTATTGGTTACACTGTCATCCTCCCGCGCGGTGGGGGAACTGGAGTTAGTGTGGGCCGGGAGGCCACAGATGTCGGACGTATGGATCATTACTATCCCACCCATTTTCACTCGATTTCCACCCTTTTTTCACCCGTTTTTTGCCAGTTTTTTCAACTCGACTTATGTGGTGAGCCGCTTTTTAAGGGTTAACCTCTGAACTGCGCATGTGGGTAATTAGAAACGTCTGCCTGTGCTGACGTATTTGAGCTGTTTCCATCACTAAAATATTCATTTTACCATAAATAGCATTAATACTTATCCATATGCGCCTATTATAGGTTGATTATAAAGGTATTAACCTGTTACAACAATAAAACGAGTGAAAACAGCGTTTGGATGGTCAAAATCGGCGATACAGGCCGCGAGTTACATAATGTATGGGTGAGGCAACCTCCTTTCCCGCCAATTTCCCCCAAGGCCACTGAGACACTGTCGATCGATACTCTCTCTCTCTCTTGCACTCGCTTGCTAACAGTGATGACAATGCCCTGCTTGCAACTCGCTAATGTTAGCACGAAAATATACCTCAGAATAAGGGAATAACAGGGAAAATAGGTGATAACTGAAGGAGGGGAGGAAAGTGGGGAAGGAGGGGAGGTAGAGGAGCGATATTTTGCATGGCCCAGGGGCAAATTTTTTTTTTTTTTTCGATGTTTAAAAAAAAAAAAAATCTCTGACTCTTAAGAGTCTTCCCGCAGTCCGCCGGGGGAACTCTTAAGAGTCTTCCCGCAGTTCCCGGGTTAACTGGGCATAAATGTACTCTACTTCAGGCTAACCCACACTGGTATAGCCTGATAAAAAACAAGATGCAAGTTACGTTAAAAGGCATAAAAAGGAATCTATGGAAAGATCAATTAAATCACTGCAAGATTTAATACAATAAAAAGATGCTTCAATATAGTTACTCTAAACAACAATAAACTCTTCACTCCTATCTGAAAGAAAGTGAAGTATAGTCCTACAGCATAGACCTGGAAACTTCTGAAGAAAGTCTGATGCTCATAAGATCCTCGTATCTAAAATTATATAAAGGCAGGAGGCAGGACACCACACGTGTAGACTGAATACACTAAAAGATAGGACATATAATGTTAACTGACACGGGAATACTATAAAAGCGCAACGGTAGCAATGCTCGACACTAAAAGAAGTACTTCCTCATCAACGAAACAGTCTGCTATGGTTGTGCAACGTAACAACAACCTAGACTAATAAATGCTGTGAATAATAATGCGTACATATCAAAGAGCTTATATTAAATACTAATAAGTGTCTACTCGATTAATAATGTCTAGCTGGAATACTCTAGGTAAGGAACTGTGGTTGAGCAAGACAGGCTCGTAGCCTAGCGATGTCCTTAAGACTGCATCCTTTAAGTTACGTTAATTGACTAGGGTACTCTCTTGATAGATCCAGATCACAAGTATCTGGTTCTATCCTGGCGACCCTCTAAAGACAAGCAAAGAGGCAGCAAAGTGTGGAACTGGAACAGGCTAAAACCCTCAGTCAACACAATGCTGCACTCGTAAAGAACGCAAGCGAAAAGACAACACAGGCTACCACAGGACCGGTCGAAGTCGTGTAGTTATAAGCAAACCATACACACATCGGTGACGACGACTACAGTTACCTTATCCCAGTCTAGCATTAAATCAAAGAGCAGAAACACTAAATCAATAATGGAGACACACTAAGTTCCCAACCTCTACTAACTAAGAACCCTCAAAACCTATTCTAAGTACATGTAAATATCTCAGAGAGCTGGTGCTGGTAATACGACTGGCCGACTATGGAAGTCGTATGCAGAACCAGAAGGGATAAGTAATTGAATAAAGAGAGAAGTATGAAAACGAAGTTCAGAGAGAGAGATAGTAGTATAGAGGGTTATATGGGGGACAGATTTCTAGGGACGTCTAGTACCACGCACGCTGTGCCAAGCTCTGCCGGAGAGACGCGGGAAGGAGCCCCCCCTAGCACCAACAAAGGCAGCGGCACCCAATCACAGACCACTACGTCAGAAATGCTAGCATCCTTGGGCCGCGTCAGGATCCACCAGCCAATCAAGGGCGTGGGAAAGCCCGCGCGAGGGAGGGAAAACTCCTCCAAGCGAGGGAGGCAACACTCACTACCCCCTCGCTGCCCGCTCTCTCTCTCTCTCTCAACTTCACACTACAATCCATCTTATATTCTATTAATGATATAAAATACTTCCCGTTGTCACAGACGAAAGCAAAGACCACCACTGGACTGTCTGTGACAATGCGGTTATTAAGAAAGAAAGAACAACACTCTCTGACAACTGTAGCCCATTTCACTGCCCTGGCGAGTGCTAGTGGCTAACGAGAGGCGTTCTGCCAACGCTGGTAGACGTCACACCCCGCCCAAGATATGGGACGCTCAACATTAGACGAGCACCATATCTGACAAGGCAGAATGCCGACAAGACCCGCCACACCTAGCCAGTCCACCAGAAATGAAATGCAAAGCTCAATCTTAAATAAAACAACATATTAGCATAAAGAAAATCTTATAACCCCTCCCAAACATAATAATAATAATAATAAGCATGTTACTTATTTCTCATAAGCGCCAATTTTTCCGAAGAATTCACTAGCGCTCGAAAAGAGAAAGAAAAAAGAACAAAAATCAATGCATCAAAAGAAGGCTTATATACAACACACATTTAACAATCACTAGCAGTGGCAAAATAGCCTAAACTCTATAGCCATCTGTCATGACACCTCTCTCAAGATCATAGCTTCTCTCAAAGAGAAAAGTCTTAAGTTGTCTCTTGAAGCATTCAACAGAACTCAGTTGTCTCATGGACAGCGGCAACCTGTTATACAACCTCGGAGCCATGTAGGAGAATAACCTCTCAAAGAAAGAAGACTGCTGGAAAGCCCTTGGTTCATCAAGACGAAAAGGGTCATTGTCATGACGCACAACTACACCATGGTGTGCCGGTGGGCGCCTGAGAAGCTCCGCAAGGTACCTAGGCTCACCAAATTTGAGAACCTTAAAAGTCACCAAACACAACTTAAATTCTATTCTTGCTCTTACTGGCAGCCAGTGCAGTTCTATGTGAAGAGATGTAGTAGGAGTTCTAGGTAGAACACCAAAAATTAGTCTTGCGGCCCTGTTAAGAACAGACTGAACTTTCTTCAAAATATAATTTGGAAGACCCACCAACAGGGCATTGCAATAATCAACACGAGAGAAGACCAATGAGTGAACCAACGTCAGGAGGCAACGTCTGGTTAAAAACGGCTTCACCAAATATAGATTTCTGATGTGCAAGTAACAACTTTTAACTATCTGGTTTACATGCTCTTTGAAATCTAATCGGGAGTTCACATATACACCCAGATTTCGAACAGAGTTGGCCGGTCGCAGCTGAGATCCACCCACATTGATGGAGAGGGCACCCACTATATCATCAGCTCTTCTATTTCCTCGGATGATGAGAATATCAGTTTTACCATCATTTAGTTTAAGTTTTCTCGCTCTCATCCACTTCTTGATATCAGACATCAACAATTCCATCTTACTCCGTATATCAACTATATTTGTGATTCTCACATAAATCTGGGTGTCATCTGCATAAAAGTGAAAGGTGACATTATGTGCACGAAGCAGAAGAGACAAACTGCTAATATAAATTATAAATAGGATAGGACCTAAAACTGATCCCTGCGGAACACCATACTGCAGGGGTGTCGAGTCCGAGACCACTTGATTTACCATCACACTCTGGGATCTACCTGACAAGTACGACCCAAGAAGCAAGAGAGCGGAGTCACGCACACCACAATCATAAAGATCACTCAATAACAACTCGTGATCCACTGTGTCAAAGGCCGCAGAGAGATCAAGCAAGACCAATAGTGAGGCCACACCATTGCAAATGTTCTCAACTAGATCATTATGTACTCTAATCAATGCTGTTTCAGTTGAATGATGCTGTCGGTAAGCAGACTGAAAAATTGGGATAGTTTCATTCTGCTGAAGTAGTGGTTGTAATTGGTCAAGTATTGCACGCTCTAATATCTTTGATATGAAGGACAGGTTGGAGACAGGACGATAGTTCAACATGTTCTCAACATCAAGTCCAGGTTTCTTTAGAGTAGGTCGGAGTAGTGCATGCTTTTCAGAATGTGGGAAGCTACCTTCAGAGAAGCACTTATTAATTATTTTGGAAATAAACTCAACTGTGTGATCATAGACTCTTGGTAGCTTGGAAACATTTATGGGATCCAACGGGCAAAATGTTTTATTGAGGTTTCTTATGTAGGACGAGATCATGTCCACCTCTACTGAGTGAAAGGATGAGAGGACATTATTAGGAATGTGTCGGGGTTGGAGTACAACTGAAAGTTCTTCACCAACAGAAGCATCATCCAGTTCCTGTCTTATGCGAGTTATCTTGCCAGCAAAAAATGCCACAAAGTTGGCAGCCAACTCGGCATCGGGTACAGAAGGTCTTAAGCTGACTCTTGTTTTTCCAAGTAAACTGTTTACAATTGAAGCCAACCTCCTCTGGTCATTACCACACGAGTCAACTTTTCCCTGATAATACACTTTCTTTTCATCTTTGATTGTGTGGACCACAGCTCTTCTGGCTGACAGATATTGCAACCATGTAGAGTCTGTTTTATTTTTCCGCCATTCACGTTCAGCTCTTCTACGCGCTCTTCTAAGAAATTTAACTCGAGTGCTATACCAGGGTGAATCATCTCGTACTATGATTTTCTTCTCTACTTCTGGACAGTGATGATCGAACACTAATTTAAGTGCATTTCCATGTACCTCCACCAGCTCATCTGAAGTAAGGTTGGAAGTATCAATACTTCCCAAGTACTGTTTTACTTCACTGCTAGCCAAATTTTGGTCTGCATTTTTATAATTTCTAAATCTGATTACTTTTTGTGTGAGTGGCTTAGGGAAATCAAAGCTGAAAGTAATCAAAGCATGATCAGAGGTATTAGGGTCAGCATTCTCAACATCAACATCCAGAACACCACCACAACCCACAGGAGAGAAAACCAAGTCAAGGGTGTGTCCTAAGATATGAGTTGGGTGGGACACATGGTTTACAAAATTGTTCTGATCAGTCAACTCAAGGAACTCAGGAGAGAATGGCTTCAGATGAGGGCTGTCAACCCAGTAATTAAAATCTCCACATATCAAAAGTCTTCCGGTTTTAGCAGAAAATTCCTCGAGAAACTGCCCAAACTCTTCCATAAAACCCCTATCTGTGCCACGATGGCCAGGCCTATAGACAACTGCCATTCTTAGAATTTGTTGATGGAGTTTTATTTCCACTTCCAACAGTTCATAGTAAAGTATAATTTAGCCTGCTATGCTCCCTGAGCGAGCTTCACAGAGCCCAGCCTACTAAGTGAAAGACAGGTTCAACTTAGGACTTTAGCTATAACATTGGCAACTTACAATTAACTATCAAAAAGAAAGAGTTTTTATGTGATTTTTTTTTGTTATTTAATTTTAATGTTGTTTTTGACGGCTGCTCTACAGGGGCAAGCCTGATTTTTCTCCACTCTCAACACACACTGACTGAACGGCGAGGGTTCTCCTGCAAACATACCCTCCCGTGACAAACAATCAGCCAAAACATTATCAGTGCCCTTAACATGCCACACATCCAACTTGTGTTCCGGCAGCAAAACAACACCTGGCACTGATAAACTGCCCAGTTCATCACAAGACTGGCACTTCTCTTCGCTCTCTCCGGCAACGGGACCTGCCAATAACCTTTCACTAGTTCTACCTTCGTGATGAGCCAGGCAGCCCCGAAGCGGTCTATGGTGTCGTCAACTCTGGGTAATGGATAGGTGTCTGTCAGGGATAATGCTTCCACACTCTTGCAATCACCATACACACGGATCTTGCCACCCAACTCAGCAGGTTGCAAACTCACTGGCAACGACCACTCACGATATCCCTTATCCCTCAGACCCTTGGGTAATGGATAGGTGTCTGTCAGGGATAATGCTTCCACACTCTTGCAATCACCATAGACACGGATCTTGCCACTCAACTCAGGTTGCAAACTCACTGGCAACGACCACTCACGATATCCTTTATCCCTCAGACCCATTTTCCACATGTTGTCTAGCTCTGTTTTCACGACAGGCTGTTGAGAAGGATTTATACGGTAGGGAACTAACTTGAGCCTTGCACTGTCTCCAGCCTCCATGTCGGATTCTACCGCGTACATCAGGCCTGGAGAAGCAACAAACATGCGGATGTACTGCCACAGCCTAGTAAACAACATCTCTTGGCGCTCAGGAACAAGAGGTTACAACTTATCTCGAAGAACAACATGCCTAGTACCCTCCCACAACCCAGCCGAGACCGCAGCTTCTAAACTATAGTCTCCCTTCTTCTCCACCTTCGTCCCTAGAACAGCCAGGTCATGAGAGGGACAATCAGTACCACCTGTGCAGTCACTTCCATAGTTCATAATTGCTAAGGCTTCCCCTCCGATACCGTACATGCACACCCCCGCATTCCTTGCGACTACATCTGCCTTCGCAGCATCACGGCCTTCAGCGACATGGCCAGATACAGTCGGTCTATGGTAGGGCTGTTGCATTCGACTAGAGCAGCATTGGGAGGCTATGCGACGACCGGGCACATCCACTCCACAGCCAACCTCACCAATCTGCTCAATGTCCTCCTTCTGACCACCACCCTTGGCAGCCATGGGTCGACCCTGACCTGACAACCATGCCAAAGCCTCGTCGCCCACCTTGAACCACCGAAACAACGAGGCTAACGGTCTGCTAACATTCAAGTGACTTGCCAGCGGAACATCGTGCACCGCATGAGTTGTGAGGCCTGGGTGCTCGGCACGACCAGTGGGGTATGAACCGAGCTGGTGCTGGAGCGCTGCACACTGCTGTTCAGGCAGGTGCTCTAGCGCTTCCACAGCCACCAGACTCGTGTCCCCCGCCCACTGCTCCGCCGAGGCATGACAATCCCAACTCTCCTCCACCTGTGCCCCACTGCCCCCCTCTCCTTCTCCACCTTGGCCGCTGCAGACCAACGCAGGGACAGTAGGCTGCTCAGGTGGTTGCCTCACAAACTCCTTTAACAGGTTCACATGGCATGTTTCCCCGTCCTCGTGTTCAATAGCCCCGTTCCCACAACTCTCCTCCACCTGGGAACTACTCTGTCGCGGAGTGCCATCACGCCCAACCATGTCACTAGGGGTGACAGGTTCTGGGGCCACTCCGGAGCTCACCTCTGGGTCAAGTACTAAGTCGCTAAGAAGAGCCACTGGAGCAAAACTCACAAAACTCCCAACTTTAGCTTTCTTCTTCCGACAGTTCCTCCGCTGGTCTAGAGACTGAGGAATAGGCTGTGACACCTTAGATGCACGAGATCGGGTGACAACACAAGCCCTCTGCTGTGATTGACACCTCTCGACCAACTCCTGCCCCTCCCTACTCACGTCGGCCGCCCTCTCGGCAGCGACTAAGGGTGGAACCTCAGAAGCAGGCACCGCAAAGTCGTTGCCGAGAAGAAGGTCGACGCCCTCTACTGGCAGTATCTCCACGATTCCAACATCCAACTCTCGTGTCACACCATCAACCTCCAGCTCCACTCGAACCAACGGGTATGACCTTGTAGCATTAATACCCTGCACCACAACCACCCGTGCCGCGTTTATAGGTTGGCCTGTATAGTTTTTCATCAGAGTCTGGGATGCACCTGTATTTGAGTATTTCATATCCCAATTCCCTTTATTCATTGCATGAACAGTAGTTAAGTGCTTGTTTAACCTCCAAATAGTTCTGTAGTTGCCGTGCATGTTATTTTATTGCTTTTCTGACTGATAAACATTGTTGTTTACATTTGTTATCCTAGCTTGTAGCAGACGACGCACGCGCACCTCTAATCGACCTAGCTTTGTATTTTCTTATTAATAAAAATAATAATAATAATAAGCATGTTACTTATTTCTCATAAGCGCCAATTTTTCCGAAGAATTCACTAGCGCTCGAAAAGAGAAAGAAAAAAGAACAAAAATCAATGCATCAAAAGAAGGCTTATATACAACACACATTTAACAATCACAAGCAGTGGCAAAATAGCCTAAACTCTATAGCCATCTGTCATGACACCTCTCTCAAGATCATAGCTTCTCTCAAAGAGAAAAGTCTTAAGTTGTCTCTTGAAGCATTCAACAGAACTCAGTTGTCTCATGGACAGCGGCAACCTGTTATACAACTTCGGAGCCATGTAGGAGAATGACCTCTCAAAGAAAGAAGACTGCTGGAAAGCCCTTGGTTCATCAAGACGAAAAGGGTCATTGTCATGACGCACAACTACACCATGGTGTGCCGGTGGGCGCCTGAGCAGCTCCGCAAGGTACCTAGGCTCACCAAATTTGAGAACCTTAAAAGTCACCAAACACAACTTAAATTCTATTCTTGCTCTTACTGGCAGCCAGTGCAGTTCTATGTGAAGAGATGTAGTAGGAGTTCTAGGTGGAACACCAAAAATTAGTCTTGCGGCCCTGTTAAGAACAGACTGAACTTTCTTCAAAATATAATTTGGAAGACCCACCAACAGGGCATTGCAATAATCAACACGAGAGAAGACCAATGAGTGAACCAACGTCAGGAGGCAACGTCTGGTTATAAACGGCTTCACCAAATAGAGATTTCTGATGTGCAAGTAACAACTTTTAACTATCTGGTTTACATGCTCTTTGAAATCTAATCGGGAGTTCACATATACACCCAGATTTCGAACAGAGTTGGCCGGTCGCAGCTGAGATCCACCCACATTGATGGAGAGGGCACCTACTATATCATCAGCTCTTCTATTTCCTCGGATGATGAGAATATCAGTTTTACCATCATTTAGTTTAAGTTTTCTCGCTCTCATCCACTTCTTGATATCAGACATCAACAATTCCATCTTACTCCGTATATCAACTATATTTGTGATTCTCACATAAATCTGGGTGTCATCTGCATAAAAGAGAAAGGTGACATTATGTGCACGAAGCAGAAGAGACAAACTGCTAATATAAATTATAAATAGGATAGGACCTAAAACTGATCCCTGCGGAACACCATACTGCAGGGGTGTCGAGTCCGAGACCACTTGATTTACCATCACACTCTGGGATCTACCTGACAAGTACGACCCAAGAAGCAAGAGAGCGGAGTCACGCACACCACAATCATAAAGATCACTCAATAACAACTCGTGATCCACTGTGTCAAAAGCCGCAGAGAGATCAAGCAAGACCAATAGTGAGGCCACACCATTGCAAATGTTCTCAACTAGATCATTATGTACTCTAATCAATGCTGTTTCAGTTGAATGATGCTGTCGGTAAGCAGACTGAAAAATTGGGATAGTTTCATTCTGCTGAAGTAGTGGTTGTAATTGGTCAAGTATTGCACGCTCTAATATCTTTGATATGAAGGACAGGTTGGAGACAGGACGATAGTTCAACATGTTCTCAACATCAAGTCCAGGTTTCTTTAGAGTAGGTCGGAGTAGTGCATGCTTTTCAGAATGTGGGAAGCTACCTTCAGAGAAGCACTTATTAATTATTTTGGAAATAAACTCAACTGTGTGATCATAGACTCTTGGTAGCTTGGAAACATTTATGGGATCCAACGGGCAAAATGTTTTATTGAGGTTTCTTATGTAGGACGAGATCATGTCCACCTCTACTGAGTGAAAGGATGAGAGGACATTATTAGGAATGTGTCGGGGTTGGAGTACAACTGAAAGTTCTTCACCAACAGAAGCATCATCCAGTTCCTGTCTTATGCGAGTTATCTTGCCAGCAAAAAATGCCACAAAGTTGGCAGCCAACTCGGCATCGGGCACAGAAGGTCTTAAGCTGACTCTTGTTTTTCCAAGTAAACTGTTTACAATTGAAGCCAACCTCCAAGTAGTAGTACCAACTCTAGTAGTTATCGTATTCAGTATCCTACTGTAGCTATATATATCTGTAATTTTAGTTGTTGCTTGCATGATCTTGTACTGTAGTAACCTTTGACTGATAACTTTGTTTATCTAAATATAATCCTGCTTGACTAGCCTACAGTGACACCAGCGCCATCTGTTGATACAGTATATTAACCCCTTGTGTGCAGTTACACTTTATTTTTATATAATCTCTATTTGGTGAATTGTATATTTAGTTACATATTCTATTATATATATATATATATATATATATATATATTTGTTTTGCTTTTTTAGGTAGGTTATCACCCCTGGTAGCCTACTTCTGCATATTTCATACTTTTTTGTTTTTGGTTATTTTTGTTTTCGGTTAGTCTAGGCTATCATCCCTGGTGGCCTATTTCTGCGTACGGTACTTCAATTTTTAAATGTTCAGTTAGGCTATCACCGCTGGTGGCCTATTTCTGCGTACCGGTATTTCATAATTTTTGTTTTCGGTTAGTCTAGGCTATCATCCCTGGTGGCCTATTTCTGCGTACTTCAATTTTTAAATTTTCAGTTAGGCTATCACCGCTGGTGGCCTATTTCTGCGTACCAGTATTTCATAATTTTTGTTTTCGGTTATTTTTGTTTTCGGTTAGTCTAGGCTATCACCGCTGGTGGCCTATTTCTGCGTACCGGTATTTCATAATTTTTGTTTTCGGTTATTTTTGTTTTCGGTTAGTCTAGGCTATCATCCCTGGTGGCCTATTTCTGCGTACTTCAATTTTTAAATTTTCAGTTAAGCTATCACCGCTGGTGGCCTATTTCTGCGTACCGGTAGTTCATAATTTTTGTTTTCGGTTAGGATAGGCTATTTATGGTGGCCTATTTCTGTTTAAATAAACATAAAATTGTTTTCGGTTCGGCTATCACTGCGTATTCAAATTTAATTTTGTTTTGTTTTAATTTTTGGTTAGGCTATCACCGCTGATAACCTATTTGTGTGTATTTCAACATTTTTGTTTTCGGTTAGGCCTATTAAAGTAAGTGAAGCGACCTGAAGGGAGTGAAGTGTTTTTAAAGTGAGTTTAGTGTTTTTAAAGTGAGTTAAGTGTTTTTAAGTGAGTGAAGTGAAATGAAGAAAGTGATCGTCACCATGCCTCGTGCCTGTACGAACTGCGCCGGTAGGTTTGGTGCTTCCATGTTTGCTCCTGCCGATCCACAAGTCTGCCGACTCTGCCAGCAACGAGAGGATTTGACAGCAAAATTGGATGAAGCCCTCAACAAGATCAACGCCCTCACAAGGAAGCTGGAATCACTCCAAGAGTTTGTAACACTCAACGTTGGAGTATCACTAACTCAAATTGTTTCAACTCCAGCATCCACCACCGCCCCAACGTCATCTGCCAACAATCCAACACCTGCAGTAGACACTGCAGCAGATGCTTCTGACGAACCTGAGCCGACATCAAACCAGGACAGCCGCCCTGTTCACCTTAGTCTCTCCCCCACTCCTCGTGCAAGAAGCCTGCTAGCACGAACAGTACCAACACCTCGTCCCCGTTCTAACCACTCCTCTCCCCGACCTGTACGTAGAGTCCCGCCACCACAGGTTTCCGGATTTACACCAGTGAGGAACGGTGCACGGCCAACGCAGAAAAGGTCTCATCTACCAGTCACAATGTCAAACAGATTTGAGATATTGGTAGAGATGGAAGACGAACCAGAAGAGACCAGGCTCGTTGGGGATTCCATCCTACGAGGACAGGTCGAAGAGTTCTGCGACAGAGTCCCAAATCAACGAAAAAGATTTTGCATCCCAGGAGCTGGACTGGACGACATTGTGGAAGCCTTCGAAGATACCACAAAGGATGCAAATGAAAATACCCTTTTTGTCATCCATGCTGGTTCAAATGACGTCATGCGCACCAGATCCGAAGAGTTGATGGAGAAATATCGCAAGATGATCCAGCACTACAAAAACAAGTCAAGGAATATCATCATCTCAGGCATTCTCCCCAAGATCGACGCACCTGACAAATTCTACGACAAGGCCTTCAGCACAAATAGCCGACTAAAACATTTGTGTCTGAGGGAAGAAGTTGAATTCATCAACCTCTGGGACAACTTCTAC
The DNA here is from genome assembly GCA_032716605.1 of Paralithodes platypus. Lineage (NCBI taxonomy): Eukaryota > Metazoa > Arthropoda > Malacostraca > Decapoda > Lithodidae > Paralithodes > Paralithodes platypus. The sequence continues at coordinate 19,289,767 of CM064499.1, forward strand.
AACCAGCCTACTCTGTTCCGCAAGGATGGCACTCATCTAAACCCTGTGGGTTCAGCACGCATGGGTCGTCTCCTACACGAAGCAGTCCGCAGCCATGGATCAAAAAATGCCATCCGAGAAGAAGCAGCAGTGACATAAATCATCCAACGCCAAGAAAAAACAGAGGCAACCGAGGACCACCAGCGATAAGGACCGGAGACAGCGAGGACCGAGGACAGCCATGAACATAAATGTAGATCCGACAAGAACCAAAAATATTATTAAAGCGCGTTCCGTGAGTTCTAAAATAACAAATTTAAAGGTTTTCTATGCAAACGCTCGTAGCATACGCAATAAATTTTCAGATTTAGAGGAGCTAGTGTTTACAGAAAATTATGATGTGATTGGCATAACAGAATCTTGGCTCAATACAGAAGATAGAGACTTTTTAGCAGAGTATTCACTTCCCGGGTATGTAATGTTTGAGAAAAGCCGAATAAATCGAAATGGAGGTGGCGTTTTACTTTATATCAAAGAAAGTCTTAACCCTACCCTCTTGTCAAAACCTCAAATTGTGAACGTCGACGCATCTTTTGTGCTAATAAAGAATAATAAAGGTACAAAAATAATACTTGCATTAATATACAGACCTCCAGCTCAATCAGTGCAAACTGACCGAGAAATTTACGAACAAATTGCAGATGTAAGTAACTCACAAGATACCGTAATTTTTGGTGACTTTAATTTACCTGTGACCAAGTGGGGCGATACTCTTACTTCACACTCCGGACATGACTTGTATACGAACTTGCAAGAGAGTTCGCTTTATCAATTTGTTGGAACGCCGACCCGTGGTAATAACGTTCTTGACATTGTACTTGCAACAAAAGAAGAATTAATAGAGAATTTGAATGTTGGTGATGAATTCAGTAACAGCGACCATCATACGATAACTTTCACTTTAAAGTTTACTAGTAACGAACAAAATAGTAGCATCGAAAAAGTCCCTAATTTCAAGAAAGCAAACTTCCATAAACTTAGAGCTATGTTTAAAGAAACTGACTGGAGCTTTTTAATTCACAATAACGACATAAATGCATCTTGGAAGTTATTCGAAGCCACTTACCTAAAAGCAGTGCAAGACTGCATACCATCGAAAACTCGGCGTCCAGGCCATAATAATAAGCCCAAATGGTGGAATAAAGATATTTCAAACTGCCTGCTTGCTAAAAAATTTGCTAATGATAGATTAAAATCCTCACAAAATGACGAAGAACGGCTGAAATTTGTAGAGCTACGACGCAAAGCCAAAAAGTTAATTAAGCAAAGTAAAAAGACCTTAGAGTTACATATTGCGAATCAAAGTAAAACGAACCCGAAAGAATTCTATAGTTATATCAGAAAGAAAAAAATAGTTACTTCAACTGTTGGACCGTTAGTCGATGAAAATGGAGAATACACCAAAGACGAAGAACAAATGAGTAATGCCCTCAATACCTTCTTTGCATCAGTTTTTACAACAGAAGACCTCAGTGATATCCCTACACCATCGCCGATTCAGATTGATAATTCAGATGTTTTAAGCAATATCACCGTTACAGAGAGAGAAGTATTGAATTGTTTAGATAAACTCAAGGTAAATAAAATGCCTGGACCTGATACAATCTCGCCTAGAGTTCTAAAGGAAGCTAAGGATGAGCTCTCTAAACCACTGACATTACTATTCAATAAATCCTTGCAGTCTGGAACTATGCCCGATCAGTGGAAGCTAGCCAACGTAACTCCGATATTCAAAAAAGGCAGCAAATCCCTATCCAGTAACTATCGTCCAATTAGCTTAACCTCAGTTGTATGTAAAATGCTAGAAACGGTCATACGAGACAGACTCGTAAATCACTTAGAGGAAAATAACATACTTAAAGATACTCAACACGGCTTTCGTAAAAAACGTTCCTGTTTAACAAACCTCTTAGACTTCTTCCACGATATCCTCAACCTCTACGATGAGAGTAAAGCTGTAGATATTATATACCTTGATTTTCAAAAGGCCTTTGACAAAGTTCCCCACAAACGTTTACTGCTAAAACTAAAAGCGCATGGAATACAAGACGGTGTGTTGAAATGGATAGAAAATTGGCTCAGAGACAGAAAGCAAAGAGTAGTCATAAACGGTAAGGCATCAAAATGGACCAATGTAAGTAGCGGGGTACCCCAGGGATCGGTACTAGGACCAATTCTCTTTCTAATTTACATCAACGACATAGATGAGGGTCTCACCTGTACAATCTCAAAATTTGCTGACGATACAAAAATTGCAAATAGCGTACTCTCAAAAGAACAAGTTGACGATATGCAACACAATCTAGATAAATTGTCATGTTGGGCCCAAATTTGGCAAATGAGTTTCAATGCGGATAAATGTAAAGTACTACATATCGGATACCTAAATGAGAAAGCAAACTATTCGATGAATGGCACTCAGCTTAAGAATGTAAACAGAGAAACCGATCTGGGAGTAACAATATCGAGTAACCTAAAACCGAGTCAACAATGTTCAGAAGTTGTTAAGAAGGCAAACAAAATAATTGGCTTTATAGGCAGGTCATTTGAGCATAAATCCAAAGAAGTTATCCTAACCCTTTACAATTCCTTAGTCCGCCCTCTTCTGGAATACTGCGTTCAATCCTGGTGCCCTTATTACCAAAAAGATATAAACAAGCTAGAACGAGTTCAACGTAGAGTTACCAAAATGATACCTAGCCTAAAGAACAAACCATACGAAGAGCGTCTTAGAGAATTAAATCTATTTCCTTTAACCCAGCGCAGATTAAGAGGCGACTTAATTCAAGTGTTCAAAATCATCAAAGGCATCGACAATATGAACTGTAGTAAGTACTTCACTATCGACCAATCTAATTACACGCGGGGAAACGGTTGCAAAATTATTGGTAAATCTTTTTATTTCGCACAAATCTAAGAATTTCTTCTTCAATCGAGTTGTCAACTTGTGGAATGGGCTTCCCCGAAACGTTATAGACTGCATCACCGTTGATTCATTTAAACTCCGCCTAGACAAATATCTCGCATCAAACCCGCGACTGACTGCGTTTGTAAATGAATAACTTTATTTTATCCCCCCCTCAGTTACTAACCCATCTGTCCCCTACTAACTTCCTAATCCTGCCACGGACATTAGTTCCAGGGCAGTAATTCCCTTTCCAATGTTCCCTTACCCACTCTAAACCACTGTTTGGACACTTGATCCTCAGTGTTTTGGAGGACAAGCAACCTAGAAGGGTCACTAGATCTGTTGTTGCTTGATTTCCTTTGTACTCCTTTGTATCACGCAACAACTCCAACCCATGCTTGCAACCAGCCCAACTCACGCAGCCACGCCCTCTATGGTCGCAAAAAGCATCGCCGACAGGTTTCGAGCCTTCCGGACACTCCTTCACTGGCTGTGCCCCCGCATCTGACATATCACCCCGGGTAAATACGGAAGACCTCAGATTCACCCCAATGTTGCGAGCCAAAGACACGACTGCAGTAGGTTGGTTACTAGGGCAGGAACGTGCGAAATTCCCCTTGTTATGACACTTAAAACACTCTACTTTTTTTTTTTTTTTTTTTTTTAAAGAGACAATGAACGGAGGAAGGAAAAACACAGATAAAACAAAAAGGTCCATGTGCCTAAAGGCATCCTCCATTCATAAAATGTTTGTAACAACTGGATTTAAACATTTGTAGATTGTAAGTTTGTGGAAAGCAATTCGAGGGAAGTGAATTCCAAAGAGTAGTAGCTCTGGGGATAAATTAATTCTGATAAGCAGAAGTTCTGCATTGTGGAGGAGAAAGTGTAAATTCATGGGCGCTCTCAGCTGCCCTAGTTCTACGGGGAAAGATGTGGAGAGGCGGCACAATTGAAGCAAGTTCCTCGGAACAATTGCTGTGAAAATATCTGTAGAATAATGCAAGGGATGCAACGTTTCTCGTATGGATAATAGGAAGGTCCTGTGTGATTGCAGGGTTATTGATTAATCTAATAGCTTTATTTTGAATTTTGTCCAACTGCCTCAATGCAACCACTCCACTTCCACCCCACAGAGGTGAACAGTAATCCATCTGAGAACGCACATGACTTTTATATATCACGGCCAACTGCTCGCCAGTGAAGAATTCTCGAACTCTGTACAGGAGTCCCAGTTTTTTAGAGGCATTCTTAGCAATGCTTCTAACATAATGTGTCCAGCTCAAGTTAGTAGTTAATGTTACACCGAGAATGTCAATACTAGGGGAAGTGGGAATATTTACATCATTAAAAAATATATGGGAGTCAGTGAGATTCTGTCGGTTAGAAAATTGAATGTACTTGGTTTTCTGTGCATTAAAGGAAACTAGATTATTTTGTCCACATCCATTAATTCTAGAAAGGTCCTGGTTCAGAGAAATTGAAGTGTTTATTTTTGAATTTATAAGATCGGGTTGGGTGAAAGAATTGGTAAATGTGAAGGAACTGTGGAGTGTTGAGTCATCTGCGTAGGAATGTATTGGATTATGAGTGGTAGATATGAGATCATTGATATGAATGAGGAACAGAATTGGGGCCAAAACTGATCCCTGGGGAACACCAGCATTTATTGAGTGAAATTGAGAATAAAGGCCATCTACCATTACACGTATTTTTCTGTTATGAAGATAAGAAGAAATTAGTGGAACTAATGATGCAAGGCCGTAGTGTGACATCTTCGACAATAAGGATTGATGCCAGACTCTTGGACTTCCCTTGAGGTGGGGAAGGGCCCTGACCTTTCTTAAACGGGACGGTTTTAGGTTTATGATCAAAATTGGTATCATTACTCTTACTCTCGTTATTATATGTTGCATCACTGACTCGGGGGGTGGAGTGTTGCGACCCTTGTTAACTGCATCGGTCCGTTGTGCACCCACGAATCAACGACATTCTCAGGTCAGCCATCTCAGCTGCCTTTTGTAGAGTTTTTGGCTGTTTCTCTTTGAGGTTCAAAGTCAGGTCGCTGTCTGTGCACTTGAAAAATTGCTCTAGAAGGACTAACTGCTCAAGCTCCTCGAACGTCGTCACATTCTCTGACCTCAGCCAATTTCTCAATGCATCAGACAGTTCCCGGGCATGTTCTAGAAAAGTGCACTCACGACCCGTCGTAACACCCCGAAACTTCAACCTATATGTCTCTGGTTGTAACTCGTACGCCCGCAGGACAGCTTCCTTCAGTACCTCATAATCGATGCAAGACTCCAAGGGCAACGCATCATATGCCTTGAGTCCTTTGCCAACCAACCTAGAGGAAACAAGGGCTGCCCACTTAACCTCGGGCCATTGGTGCTCCCGGCACTTCTTCTCAAAACGCAGGAAAAACTCGGTGACACCCGACTCGTCAAATGCAGGGACTAACTTAAGAAGGTGCGATAAAGACTGATCAAGACCTCGATTCCCAGAACCGAGACGCTGCCCTGTCGACTCCACCCGAGACTTCTCAAGCTCTATGTCTGCACAGTACTTCGTAGCCTCAACCTGAAGCTCAGCCTCACGCTGCTGCTGCTGAATCTTAGCCATCTCAATCTGCTGCTTAGCCATCTCAAGCTCAGATTCATGCTTTCGTTGCTCAGCCTCATGCTTTCTTTGCTCAGCCTGCTGGTTAAGTTTGGCGAGTTCGAGCTGAAACAACATCTCGGCAGACAAACCTTGAGGAGGGGGTGCTACTATTGGGGACCCACCCCATGAATCACCTAGAGGCATACCCAACCGCCAGCGGGTATCAGCCTGCGGTAACGTACCCGGCTCCGGAGCCCGAGGGGGTGCCATGGTAGGAGTCGAGTGGAATGGGGGCTGGGCAGAAGGTGACCCAGCTCCCGCTCCACCCGAAGCCCCACACACCCCACCGAGCACACAGGTAATCAGCTCACTTCTCGACAAACCGCTAGTACCGGGAAACCCTAAGACCGTGGCTACACACTGTAGTCCGTACCGGTCTAGCCCCGACACACGATCCGCTGACACAGGCTCCTCCAAAAATATCCGAGCATCCTCCTCACTGTTCACCACCCAAGCGCCCCTAGACAGCTCCACCTTCTCCACCTCCTCGCCTGCTTCCCGTACTGTGTCCTCACTGTGCACTGATCCGTCGTTCGACATAGTGTCCACCAAAAATTCTCAACGTTTATAAAACAAAAAAAGTACCTAAACTCTCATGTAGCACTATTCACTCAAAAAATGCTTGAAGACAACTCAAGTGCTATACTACGTTGCCAAAAAAATTCCGTGTCCCAAATATTCCTCAAAAACAAATGTCCAAAAATCCTGCAATTATTTCTTAGTTCATTTGGTATGACGACTAAGATAAGATACTAGGCAAGGTCGCCATTTGTTACGACCGGGGCTACGAATAAAACAAGGGCACTTAATGATTGGACTAGTAATAGGGCACTATGCAACAACAGTACGCTAGATCCAAACCCTCGAACTTATATGCCGGCGAACAAAACACCTATACCCTCCAGAGTTAATCTGCGATAACGGGGTATCCTTAACTGGGCATAAATGTACTCTACTTCAGGCTAACCCACACTGGTATAGCCTGATAAAAAACAAGATGCAAGTTACGTTAAAAGGCATAAAAAGGAATCTATGGAAAGATCAATTAAATCACTGCAAGATTTAATACAATAAAAAGATGCTTCAATATAGTTACTCTAAACAACAATAAACTCTTCACTCCTATCTGAAAGAAAGTGAAGTATAGTCCTACAGCATAGACCTGGAAACTTCTGAAGAAAGTCTGATGCTCATAAGATCCTCGTATCTTAAATTATATAAAGGCAGGAGGCAGGACACCACATGTGTAGACTGAATACACTAAAAGATAGGACATATAATGTTAACTGACACGGGAATACTATAAATGCGCAACGGTAGCAATGCTCGACACTAAAAGAAGTACTTCCTCATCAACGAAACAGTCTGCTATGGTTGTGCAACTCAACAACAACCTAGACTAATAAATGCTGTGAATAATAATGCGTACATATCAAAGAGCTTATATTAAATACTAATAAGTGTCTACTCGATTAATAATGTCTAGCTGGAATACTCTAGGTAAGGAACTGTGGTTGAGCAAGACAGGCTCGTAGCCTAGCGATGTCCTTAAGACTGCATCCTTTCTATCTATCTATCTATTGCCTGACGCCGTGATCCCCGAAGGGGTGGTCACGAACGAACCGCATCTTTACTCAACACACTGCCCAGATACTTAAAAGAGTTGACGATCTCCATAGCCTGACCGTTCAGCTTCACCTCACACTCTGTGACTTCACCCCTTTCGAAGACCATAACCTTGCTCTTCCCCGTATTTACCTTCAAATTCCGTTTTTCGCACACTGTTCCAAACTCATTTACCAGACCCTGCAACTCCCATTCATTATCACTCATCAGAACTGTATCATCCGCAAACAGCAGTATAGCAACCACGGGGACATCACACACCCCTGTTTCAAACCAACATTCAGGTCAAAGAACTCGCTCTGCTCACTCTCCACACATACTGCCGCCTTTGCACCCTCATACATGCTCTTCACTGCTTTCAGCAACTTGCCCTCTACTCCGTATATTCTAAGTACTTTCCACAAACCTTCTCTATCCACTCTGTCATAGGCCTTCTCTAAGTTTCTTCTCCAGATACTTCTCCACAACACAATTCAGGGTAAAAATCTGATCTACACATCCTCTCTGGTGCTTTCCCCAACTTCACTCTTTTCATGGCTTCCCACACTTCTGACCTCCTGATCCTTTAAGTTACGTTAATTGAGTAGGGTGCTCTCTTGATAGATCCAGATCACAAGTATCTGGTTCTATCCTGGCGACCCTCTAAAGACAAGCAAAGAGGCAGCAAAGTGTGGAACTGGAACAGGCTAAAACCCTCAGTCAACACAATGCTGCACTCGTAAAGAACGCAAGCGAAAAGACAACACAGGCTACCACAGGACCGGTCGAAGTCGTGTAGGTATAAGCAAACCACACACATCGGTGACGATGACTACAGTTACCTTATCCCAGTCTAGCATTAAATCAAAGAGCAGAAACACTAAATCAATAATGGAGACACACTAAGTTCCCAACCTCTACTAACTAAGAACCCTCAAAGCCTATTCTAAGTACAGTACATGTAAATATCTCAGAGAGCTGGTGCTGGTAATACGACTGGCCGACTATGGAAGTCGTATGCAGAACCAGAAGGGATAAGTAATTGAATAAAGAGAGAAGTATGAAAACGAAGAAGTTCAGAGAGAGAGATAGTAGTATAGAGGGTTATATGGGGGACAGATTTCTAGGGACGTCTAGTACCACGCACGCTGTGCCAAGCTCTGCCGGAGACACGCGGGAAGGAGCCCCCCCTAGCACCAACAAAGGCAGCGGCACCCAATCACAGACCACTACGTCATGAAATGCTAGTATCCTTGGGCCGCGTCAGGATCCACCAGCCAATCAAGGGCGTGGGAAAGCCCGCGCGAGGGAGGCAACACTCACTACCCCCTCGCTGCCCGCGCTCTCTCGCTCTCTCTCAACTTCACACTACAATGCATCTTATATTCTATTAATGATATAAAATACTTCCCGTTTTCACAGACGAAAGCAAAGACCACCACTGGACTGTCTGTGACAATGCGGTTATTAAGAAAGAAAGAACAACACTCTCTGACAACTGTAGCCCATTTCACTGCCCTGGCGAGCGCTAGTGGCTAACGAGAGGCGATTCTGCCAACGCTGGTAGACGTCACAACATTTAAAAAAAACATCTGAGGTGGATTTCACTGTATCAAATTAAACAATCTTTATTCGTCTTAACTTTACCGAACTCAAATCTAATCTAAAACAAAATCTAACCTGGCATAACTTAAGGGGAGGTTTTTAGTTTGTTCCCTAGACCTCCATCAAGCTTAAAACTACACCCACTAGACCCTCTTTCAACATAAATTTGTACATTTATCGGTAGAGAAATGTCCCAGCCGAAGGCCGATTCCTCTTAAAATACAGGCTCGTTATCACTTGGCAGGAAAAAATCGACACCTAAATGGCACAAAACCTCTTAAAATTGAGACATGGGGCAAAAGTTCTTAAAATCGCCAAACTAATGGAGCGAGAGTCTTTATATCTCAAAAGCAATGGGGCTAAACATGCGGGAGGAAGGGGTCCAGAAAAAATCCCTCAAGTGGAAATCTCCCCTTAATGTCATTAAACTTATCATTGATGTAGGTCGACTGTTTCTTACTTGACCTAAATTTTACTAACATAATATACATAAGTGTTGGTGTGACGTCGCTATGCGGTGATGTCACGGGAAGGCGCGCAATGTAGTGGGCCGACGCCGATACCGACACTGACGCCGACGATGTGGCTGGGCGCGCAATGTGATGGGCCCATGTCGACGCCGATGCCGACGCCTACGATGTTGCTGGGTTGGCGGATCCGCGTACTTCAACAACGGAAGTCAGTGAGTGAGGTTGTGCGACACTGGTAGCAGAGCGTAGTTAATTCGGACCGTAGTTCGAACATAATGGCGTCGTGTTCAACTAAGTGGCCTCCAAAACTTGAAAGTGACTGTGTTTATGAAAATTGGAAGAAGGACATAGGCATTTGGTGTGATTTGACGGATTTACCAAAGAAGAAACAAGCGCTTGCCATCCACCTTTCGTTATTAGGAAGGGCGAGGGTTGCATCATCGGAAATTGAAGCCGATGTTTTGAAGCAAGATAATGGTGTCGAGCAGTTGTTGGCAAAGCTGGACGATTTATTCCTCGTGGACAAGGGACGTCGGCAGTTTGCGGCTTTTCATGAGTTGTATAACCTCAGACGAAATGGGAATACGACTATTCGGGAGTTTGTGGCTGAATTTGAACATATTTATTTCAGTTTTAAGAAGCAAGGCATGGATCTGCCGAATGCTGTGAGGGCTTTTATGCTGCTGGCTTCATGTAAACTGTCTGATGGTGAGCAACAACTAGTGATGTCCGCAATAAATGAGGTGACCTATGAGAATATGAAATCGGCCCTGAATCGTATATTTGCTGGTGGAATTGGCGGTCAGAATAAGGCATCATTGCCTGTTAGTGTGGTGAAGAGTGAACCTGTTTTTTGGAGTGACGAGGGTGGGAGTGAGGAGACCCTGTATGTTAAGAGGACGAGGGCGAACACGGTCTCGGGGTGGTGTAATACGTGATCGAGATCGTGGAGTCAGCCGATATTCAACCGGATATGCCAGAGCCTCCCCACGTTCATCCACTGGTAGGAGGCAGAACCAACTAGGACCTGATGGTAAAGTATCAAGATGTTTAATATGCGATTCTCGATTTCATTGGGCACGTGATTGTCCAGATGCATACGAAAATGACGGCAGGAATGAATATGATTCTGAAACAGTACATCTGTCATTATTTATGGGCTATGCAGGTGAAGCGAATGGAAGTAAATTCAGACATTGGTAAAGGAATCTAAGGGATGCGCTGTTCTAGACACTGGGTGTTCTAAAACTATATGCGGAGTGGGATGGATTAATTGCTATCTAAGTGATCTGAGTGATTATGAGCGTGAGGCTGTTATTGAGGATAAGTCGTCCTTGACGTTTACTTTCGCTGATGGTGTCACGGTTTCTTCGCTCAAACGTGTTACTCTGCCTTGCTACATTGGAAATATGCGTGCTACCATAGTGATAGATGTTGTGGACTGCAATATTCCCTTGCTGCTGAGCAAATATTCCATGAAGAGGGCAAAGATGTTGATGAATTTTGAAAGTGATCAGGTCAAAATTTGTGGAACGGTGGTTGATTTGAAGTCCTCATCTTCGGGCCATTACCTGCTTCCGATCTCCGTATGACTAGGCCGTGGGTTAGGTGGGGCTATTACACTGGCAACTCTTGGGACTGACTTGGGGAAAACAGCCTTAAAACTTCACAGACAATTTGGACACCCTACGTCAGCGAGGCTAATTAAACTGGTTACAGATGCAGGTATTAAATATTTGGGACTGGTGAGGGCCATCAAAAAGGTGTCTGATGCATGTACGGTCTGTGGGAGGTTTAAGAGAGCCAAGCCCCGACCCGTTGTCTGTTTGCCCATGGCATCCAAGTTTAATGAGGCCATAGCCATGGATTTGAAGGTTTGGGGGAGGCGTTATTTCTTAGTCCTTGTTGATTTGGCAACTCGGTTTTGCACTGCGACAGTTATAGGGGACAAGTCTGCGGCCACCATCATCAAGGGAGTATTCCGGAGCTGGATTGGTATGTTTGGTGCACCAAGGAAATTTCTCTCTGATAATGGTTGTGAATTCAACAATGCTGAGATGCGAGAGTTGGGTGAGGCCTTCAACATCAAGATCATGACAACATCTGCAGAGAGTCCATGGAGCAATGGGGTCTGTGAACGTCAAAATGCGGTGATTGGTGACATTGTTAGGAAGATAATGGCTGATAGCCGTTGTGACTGCTTGGGCGGTATCGGCGAAAAATGCTCTCACCAATTTTGCGGGGTATTCTCCTAATCAGCTTGTTTTTGGTCTAAACCCTGGCCTGCCGAACGTGTGCGAGAACGATCTTCCAGCCTTGAAACTTCCATCAATATCTGAAATTGTAAGGGTCAATCTGAACGCTCTTCATTTGGCACGACAGGAATTCATCAAGGATGAATCAAGTGAACGTCTGTCCAGGGCTCTGCGGCACAACATACGTTCGAGTGATTTGAACGACATTAGCAATGGCGACGAAGTCTTCTACAAGAGGAATGACAGTCATGAGTGGTATGGCCCGGAATTGTGATAGGCAGAGATGGAAAACAAGTTTTGGTGATACACGGCGGTGTCTACGTGATAGTGCATGTGTGTCGTCTGTCGCACGCTCCGGAGCGGAATTATAGGTTTGATCCCCAAGGGGAAGAGAGAAAACCTAATATTTATGAGTGGCCCCGGAGTCATTGACGAACTGCCTTAAAGGAAGGCACCCTTTCAAACTCCATGCGTTTCGCACATTTGAAATGCCCGCGCAGGTACCTTGATGGGGCCCGCATCATAAGTGCACACTTAATCTCTTATGGAATTGCCATAATGATCGGGTACCACTAAAGAAAAAACTTTTAGAAAAAATAAAAAATAATAATAATACACTAAAGTTGTCAAAAACAGCTTCCAACAATCGTGGATATTCTTGGTGTGCGTAGCCTGACGTCGGGACCCGCGCGTCATTTCGTCCTTCAATGATATATCAAGACTTCTCAAAATATCAACGAATGGGAAGGGGATGGTGGGAGGGCCGAACTCGTCAATGACTCCGGGGCCACTCATAAATATTAGGTTTTCTCTCTTCCCCTTGGGGATCAAACCTATAATTTAATAGTGGCCCCTTCGTCATTGACGAACTGCCAGAATTCTAAGACTGGAGGGGGACATTCGTACTGATGACCCTTAAAAACCCGCTCTCCGAAAGTATTCCCAACTCAAAATCCAAAGGTTTCACAGAAACACCAAGACAACTCAAATATTTATTGTATACTTACAATAACGTGTATTCTTCAATATGTAAATGCTTTTACAGATATCAAAATATGAAAGAGTAAGCAGATGTGTGCTTAAAGATACTGCTTATGTATAACCCACCTTGTTGGCAAATACCTGATTGTCAACATGACTTAGATTATAATATCACTAAGAGTGTGACGTTATTGACTCAGATTATAAGGCCCGCACAGGGTGACTGCTTAACCGAGTACACAAAATCACGACTAGCGTGAGTTACTGAACATATAATGTATGTCACTAGGCTTGTGACTCCGACTATGTACAAAATAAAGTATGTGACATTTGACACTTGTTCTTAATATTGCAACCATAACTTAGGTATGCTGTGAAAATTGCATAGGTAATAGTATTTTAGTATATATCACTCATATTACTCTTAAATAATATCAAAACATTAGCCTAT
>CM064499.1:19302841-19410380 GCA_032716605.1 Paralithodes platypus
GCGCTCATGATGAAGGCTCCTCAGTTTTAAATGCTCTGCGCGGTAGATTCAAACTACTGCGGATTAGTGTTTGAAGAGGATGCCTATGTAATAGGCATGTTCGTCCATGATTACGGGCCACTAATAAATAGGTTTAGTCATCCTACTTTCGTCAACCGGAGAGTGGCTACAGCAGTCACTGGATCTCACGTGACTCAGACCATCTTCAACTCTGTATGAAGCGTTCCTTTTGACTTCATATAACTAGATCCGAGTGAGTACTGTTCCCCCGCTGGACAGCCGGATTTTTACCAGAGATTCTGAGCAAAACACCATAACCTCCCTCATTCACATAAGGTTGTGTAAACCTCCATAGGCGGGGTTTTTTTCCATTCATACTTCAGAGGGTTGAGCCTACCCCTTGTTTTTTTCTTGCCCTGGGGTTTGGGGCTCTTTGGAATGTTGTTGGTTCACCTATGGACTGCCTGATCCTCTTTTTGGAGAGTTCTCTTCGGCTTTAAACTTCCAGGGTAACATGGGGGGGGGGGGGGGGGGGACTCTCCTTCATTGGAAGGGACTCCTGTCTCCAGGCCTAGTGAGAGCTTTTAGGCTACTCCCTGACCTGGTGCCTGTAGCCTATTCTGGGATCTCTGATCTTTATTTTGTGCATGACCTCATGACTGATACTCCTGCCTGGCCTCCCGTTTCAGGGGCACTCTTTGGCCTTCACCTTCTTCAGGATTCATCGACTTTCAGTGTTTTTTTCATGGTGCTTCCGAATAGGTGCACCGAAATGGTGCTTGTCAGTAACAAGACAGTATGTCTTGTTACTGTCAATGACCATACATGCATGCCTTACCATGGCCTACACAGGGTCTTCACAGGATTTTTTCTTCTGGTTCCAGTGTAGTATGTCTACTTCGCTCGGCTCTCGCCACATGGGAGTCCTCACCGGGTGGTGAGTTCCAACCATCCTCCATCCTACATTCCGCTCCAGAGCGGATTTCCGCCCCCGAGCGGGGCGGACCATTCTGGTCCACTCCTCTCTGGGTCGGTGCTAGGGTGCTTTGCTTTGCCTCTGTATAGGGACTCAGCTGCAGTAGTTCACAGACTTCTCCTTTTCATCATATCCTCTTCGATTATAAGGCTTTTCATGCCTTCCTTCTGGGGACTTGCACAGGGTTCTTTGCACTTGCTGGTTCTCCTGGTCTCTCCCTGACCCTCCGCGCATGGGGGGTCCCACTTCACCCCTCACCACGCACAAGGGGGGGGGGGGGGATACTCACTTTCATGAAAGGTGCTCCATTTGCAGGGTGTAGTGACCACTTTTGTGCACCTTTCTGCCCTTGTGCCTGTTCTTTTTCAGGAGTTTCTTCAAGTTTTTTGGTGCATCCACCCATGCATTATACTTCTGTACAGCCCTCATTTCGTAGGGCCCCCCTTTTTCTTCCTTCCCTTCCTCAACAGGGGAATGGGGTACTCTCCTATCGAGGATTCAAGGGTTTTTACCAATATTGTGCTTGCACACACTTCCTGTGCTTCATACATGGGACATCAGTATCTTTTCCTTTCCAAAAAAATTGCAATGTGGATGTCACTTCCTCCTTGCGCACGCCATAGGTGTGCACGTCAGATGTCTACAAGGCGCCAGATCGCCTTTCCTCCAAGTGCCTCGTTCGGGCGTCCTTGCTGTTTCCGAGGACTCCGAAACGGAGGTGGGTCGTCGCTCTCCTTCACCATCCCGCCGACGATCTCCGACTCCTCTGTCCGGTTCAGGCCATCCATGTGGCTCCCCCCAAGGCTCAGGAGGCCACCGCTGACCGGTTTGCCTCCATCCGCACCATGCTTATGAACATGGCGGTATTCTTGGGATGCTCTACTACCGTCCCTCCTATATTACCTGTGGTAACTCTTTGTGGCCCACCTGCCTTCTTCCCCTGCTCTACCTGGGGCACTTCATACATGGGCCATCGGTATATTTTTCCTTTCCGATTGCAGTGAGGATGTCATTTCCTCCCTGCGCACACCATGGGGGTTCCCGTCCTGCCATGCCCGTTTGGACATGGAGAGTCCTGCCCATGTCTCATGCTCCAACCGCGATGGGTTTAACCCTCAGAGGTGTAGACCGTGTCTCGTCGATATTGACCTTTGGGTCTCGTCCTCCATTCCCAGACGCTGTGGAGGCACGGTCTCGCCTCTGCGCTACATGATCGGGGTTTCGCTCTCTATGTCAAGGACCACCTCCAGCGGTTTCCACGCTTCCTAGACGAAGGGGTACGTGCCATGCTTCCCCTTCCCTCTGCTGTCTACCAGGCGCCAGACCGCCTTTCCCCCGGTGCCTCGTTCGGACGTCCCTACTGTTTCCGAGGATGCCGAGACGTAGGGGAGACGCCGCTCTACTTCACCACATCGCCGACGGTCTCCGGCTCCACGCCACCCTGTCTCTTCCCCTGTACGGTCTCCGGGCATTCTTCCGTACTGGGCGGTGTTCTTGGGGCACTCCACTGCCATCCCTCCTGTTTCCCCGTGGTCCCTCCTCTTCCACCTTTTTTGGTGGCCTACCTGCCTACGTCACCTGCTCTACATATGGTTGCTGCTCCGGTTGTCCATCCTCCCCGCTCGATCCCAGGCTGCATCGACTTTTTTTGTCATGCTCCCTGACTGTGGCCTGGGGCTGGTTAGTCGGCCTGTCCACGTTCCGTCCCTCGGGACGTTTCAGATCCCTAACGACCGTCGCTTCCCTTCCCTTTACGGGACGCCGTCATCGTGGGGGACCGTGGCGGCGTCCCGCCCGGGGCGAGCTCTTACACATGCACAAGGGGTGCGCCCGGTGCCTGTGAGTTGGCAGGTGCAGCTCAACGCCTTTGGGCACTTTCGGGATTTTGGCCCTGGACGGCCTGGTACCAGAGGTGGACGTCAGGGCTCATCCTGGGAGGGCGGGTCTCTAATTTTACTTCCCTTGCTTTCTATGCTCACTCCGGAGGGGCTCTTCTCTGTCCCTGCATGGCAGGGGTCTTCCCTCTTTGCTGCTGCAGGGCTCTTCGCTCCCTGTCCACCTGGGGTGTCACGAACCTCCTCAACCGCTTCCTCTTAGTTGAGGTCGGCAGACCGGCTCGTAACGAGGCCGCCAGGCTCGGGGCCCCTACCGGCTCTTGCGTCCCCACTCTCGGTTTAGCTTCGCCGTTCGTGGGCACGCCAGGTAATACGGCGGGGTTCTGTTGCCTACATAAATAACTGGTTTTTAGACTCCCTACTGATATGGCCGACATAGCCACACAAGAAAAGAACACACACACACACACACACCAGCTGACTCGAGAGGAAGCGGTCCACAGGCTCCAGCTGATTTCTACTTACAGTAGGCTCGCATATCTCGATCAATCTCATCTCGATATTTCGCATCTCGATGCCACCTTCAAGCTCTCCCCAATCACAAATCTCGATGAAAAAAACGTTAATCTCGATAGCTAAATATCGATGCTAGATGCTTATATACTAATATAAACAGATTAATCTTGACCAAATCGATGTGTGAACCTCACAGTCATTGTGTTTTGTTCACCTGTATACTAATGTACCGCTAGTATCGATCGTTTTCAAGCGGTAGTCTAACCTGTCTGCCGCTTTCATTTACGTAGTAATATAAATTACTTTACCATGTTTTAATATACATTATTATTTGTATGAGGAAAATCTAATATATAATAATAGTAAAGACAAAAGAAAACTTGATTAAACTTTATACCATGGAAAATTTATTGAAGTCGGTAGATCTAGCGGCCACTTGGTGTACCAGTCACACGTCCGCCATTCGCTTGAAAACTTGTATTGTGAAGTCGTTTTTTATCGCATTCATAAAATGCCGGTACTAGTGGTGACAGGGTGAGGGAAGCAATTGCAAGAATTGATGACGGTGACTGTGCGCCGGGTGCGGAGACGCAGTAACCTAACTGCGTTCGCCTCGGAACCAACAATCAACCACACAAACCTCTTTATCAATAAATATAAGGTAAAAATAAAACTCTTTCATTATTAATTTTATCTATTTTAACATATTATATATATTGCATGTGATTGTGGGGGGCAAATGTGAAAATTGACAGATTTGATGTAGGTTAGTCGGCAAGTGGCTGGAACCGATTGTATTTTTTCCCATAAGAAGTTAACTTCGCATCTCGATATTTCGAATCTCGATCGGTATTTGTGGGAACCAATTATGATCGAGATTGGAGATTCCACTGTACATGGTTGCAGGCGGGAGTGAGCTATAATCTGTCTCTTATTCATATGTTAAGGGGACTCCAGGGATAAGGATTGTGATAAAAAACAAGTAAACTTCGGCTGGCAAGTGGGAAATTAGTGACTATTACTAGAGGGTGTGAGTGAATCATCGGAAGAGACCGCACAATACACTAGACCCTCCATTTAACGGACAAATGCGTGCAAGCACCTGTCCGTTCCTGCTAAATGTCCGTTGCTGCTAAATACTGTCCAGTCCGGATGTAATCCGGAAATTCCTTGAGAAAAATTTGGTGTTGAGTACAGGTGTCCGGATTGTGACATTTAACTGTTATGCATCCTTTTTTTTACTGTACCTGAAATAAATCCTGGTAATCCCTTGTGCTACACCCTATTGATAATGCAAAACTATTGAACACACTTAAAAGTGTATATTATTTGGTCTCTATATAATCTGTGAATCATTTCCGATATGATAGAATTAAAGATTTTATTTTCCACCAACTCATAATCAGCAAAAACGACACAAATGTCAATTAAAAACATGTTATAATATTTCCCCATCATTTTGTGTATACCGTGGGAACAAAAAAAAAACAAAAATCTATCAAACGTAAATCTCCCGTCTGGGAAGCTCGGCGCATAGACGGAGGGGAGGGTTGAAATATTTTGTTAACTATCTCATTTATTATTTATCTATGTGCTGGAAGGATATTATATTTTTCAATTCCATCACACTAGAAATTATTCAAAGATTACAAAAAGTCCAAATAAGACATAGTTATGTTAATGTATAAGGGATTTAGGTAGATGAATTAGAGAGATAGAGAGATAGAAAGAGTGTGTATATCGAGGGAAAAAAACAAAACAAAAAATCTATCAAACGTAAATCTTCCGTCTCGGAAGCTCGGCGTCTAGACTGAGTAGGGTTGAACTTTTTTTGACTATCTTATTTATTATTTATCTATGTGCGGGAAGGATATTATATTTTTCAATTCCATCACATTAGAAATTATTCAAAGATTACAAAAAGTCCAAATAAGACATAGTTATGTTAATGTATAAGGGATTTAGGTAGATGAATTAGAGAGATAGATAAATAGAAAGAGTGTGTATATCGAGGGAAAAAAACAAAACAAAAAATCTATCAAACGTAAATCTTCCGTCTCTGCTGGCACGGAGGGGAGAGTTGAAATATTTTGTTGACTATCTTATTTATTATTTATCTATGTGCTGGAAGGATATTATATTTTTCAATTCCATCATATTAGAAATGATTCAAAGATTACAAAAAGTCCAAATAAGACATAGTTATGTTAATGTATAAGGGATTTAGGTAGGTGCATTAGAGAGATAAATAGATAGAGCAACGGACTTTGCTCCAACTTTTTTATAGCAACGGACTATGTCCGTTGCTGGGTCCATTGTCCGGCCTACATTTTTTGACCGTTATTGCCGATATCCGTTAAATCGGAATCCGTTAAATGGAGGTTAGAGTGTATTGTTGTTTCAGCGCGGGAAGTTCTCGGCTCAGTATGGTGGGTAAAAGTATATGTCATATGTAAGTGTATTACCCAGCACAAGAGGCAAGATATTTGGTTCCAGCTACAAGAGGAAATAGGTGGGGAAGATGCTTAATGAAGGTGACGAGGGGGCTGAGGAGGGGAGGGGTGATAAAGGCGGGAGTGACGAATCGGAGGGAGAGCCAGATTTTCCCGGTTTCATGAAAACATGGACGGCTGAGGACACTGGAAAATTTTGCTACATGCTATTGAACAAAATCAAGAACTTGGAGGACCGAGTGACTGGCTTGGAGATAGTTAAGAAGGAAATTGTTACAGAGAATGGTGAGTTGAAAAACAGGTTGGAGTTAGTGGAGAGAGAAAAGGCAGTGATAATGACTAGGCTAGACACCAGTATCTCTGAAGGTAAAAATGCTTGGGGCATGACTAGAGACCAAGTGGTAAAAGATTTAGACAGTGTAAGGACGGCAAACAGTGACGAATTCAGGAAGATAATGGATGAACAGAAACAGCAAGATGTTAGGATAAAGGACCAGGTAAAAAGTAGGGTTAAGCAAGGCATCCACGAAAACTCTCAGGCCATCCAGGAAGAAAGTCGTAGGGCTAACTGCCTCATAATATCAGGGGAGGAAGAAAAGGAGGAACTAGACTGGACAAAACGAAGAGAGAAGGATGAAGGTCGCATCAACAAGATTCTGGAATCTATTAAGCATGAGGAGGACACCTGGAAGGAGGAAATATCAGACATGTTTAGGCTGGGAAAATATACAAAGGAATACAATAGACTGGTAAAAATTGAATTTAAGTCAAGAAGGACATGTGATGAAATCATGGCAGTAGCAGCTAGGCTAAAAGGGTTAGAGGGTAGGGACAAAATCTACATCAGGCGGAACATACCAGAAGAAGAGAAAAAGAAGGAGGCTGAACTAAGGAAAACTGCCAAAGAGGAAAATAGCAAGAGAACAAGAAAAGAATAAGTTTTTTTACGGAGTAAGAAAGGGGAAGATTATGAAACTTTCGGTAAAGAGAAACTAAAAGAAAAAGAGGGTAGGGAACAGACCGCCGCAGATAAGGCACTTGGAGCAGGTAATGAGGGACTAGAAAGTATAAGGATTCTATATAGCAATGTTGATGGGTTAATCTCTAAGAAATTAGAACTAACAGACTTACTCAATACTAAGAAACCAGAAATAGTATGTCTCACTGAGACAAAACTAAGAGAGGAACTTGATATAAATCTGCTAGGATGGTCTGAATACAGGATTTGGAGGAGGGACAGAAAATTTTGACATGGAGGTGGAGTGTGCATCCTTACTAGGAAAGATTTGATTGTGTCTGAGATAAAACTAGAAACTTCAACAGCAGAAGTTTTAGAACTAGAAATTGGTGGAAACGAAAAAATAGTGGTGATAGTAGCGTATGTACCTCCCAAGACGAAGACATGGAGTAAGGAGGAGCATAGCCTAATGCGTAAGGAAACAATTAGTGTGCTAGAAAATATCTTAGCTTCAAAGGATGAAATAGTCATGTGTGGGGACTTTAACTGCAAGGAAGTGAATTGGGAAGATCTTGAAGCTGGAGCAGGGGAGGAAAGTTGGGGCTATGAAGTTTTAAGTATGGCCATGGAAAATTCTATATACCAAGGGGAAGTGATCAACCAGCTAGATTGGACCTTCTCTTCACAAGAAGGGAGGAGGAGGTTCAAAGTATTCAGTACCTATGCCCACTAGGAAAAAGCGACTATGCAGTTCTAGACATAGACCTACTATTGAAGCATAATCTACCCAAGGAAAGGGAAAAGCACAAGGAAAATCACTGGATGTATTCCAGAACCGATTTCGCAGGACTACGGGATTTTTTCAAGTCACAAAATTGGGATCAGGTGTTATCTGAAAGTGAGGTAGACAAAAAACTCAGGCATTCATGGAGATCTATGATACTGGTATAAAAACTTTTGTCCCAAAGTACATACATTAATAACAGAAAAAAAGGAAATCGCAAAGAATGGTTTAACCGCGAATGTAGGCAAGCACAGGAAGCAAAAAACAAAGCCTGGAAAAAGATGAGAAACTGGGATTCGGAACATAACAGGCAAAAGTATAAAGAGGAGAGAAACAAATACACAGAAATGAGGAGGAGGTCAGAGGCAAACCATGAGAAAGGGATAGTGGAGAACTATGAAAAGAATCCAAAAATGTTTTCCAAGTTTGTAAACGGCAAAAGGAAGATAAAAGCCACAATCGTAAAGATTAAAAGTGGAAACAGAATCATAGAAGAGGATACAGAAATTGCGGAAGAACTAAATTATAGGTTTGACTCCTGTAAGGAGATAAAGAAAACCTAATATTTAGTAGTGGCCCCGTAATCATTGACGAACATGCCTATTACATAAGGCATCCTCTTCAAACACTAATCCGCCGTAGTTTGAATCTACTGCGCAGAGCATTTAAAATCTGAGGAGCCTTCATCATGAGTGCACGCGACCTCACTCATGGCTTCAGTCATTATGAATTGGGTTCTCACTACGAAAAAACTTCGTAAAAAATAAAAAAGAAAAAGAAAATAAGAATAACTATCCAATAAGCTTTCCATCATATCGTGGATGTATTTGTGTGGATCTTTGACCAGACGCTGATTCAGGCGTCATTCTTCCTTCACTGACATATCAAGTAAACCAAAATCCTTAATACATCAACGAATGGGAAGGGGATGGTCGGGAGGGCCCCAGTCGTCAATGATTACGGGGCCACTACTAAATATTAGGTTTTCTTTATCTCCTTACAGGAGTCAAACCTATAATTTATTAGTGGCCCCTCCATCATTGACGAACATGCCTGACTTCTAAGACTGGAGGGGGACATTCGTAATCATATCATAACTCTAGAAAAGCAGATAATCAAACAACCACATAGTATTCTTACTTTTGTAAAAAAGATATATTCGGGTGCATAAACTTTATACAGCCTAAATCTTCAAAAAGGGGTACAAGCAGGAGCGTGCTTCAAAGAAGCCTGCTTGAAAAAGGGTTAACTCTGAGACTCTGTACACAGATCTACTAGTTAAGAAGGCACATATAAACCCCATTAACTAGTGGATATATTCCTAAAAATATAACCAAACATAAATGAATTCTTGTACTTTCGTAGAAGTACTGAACTCGTGTACTTATGCAGAAGTAAATACTTCAAAAGTAAAAGTCGTAGTTGCAACTACCGAGATTTCTTAAAAATCTATTGCTTCACAGCTAAAACTACTCATCACCCTGGTACACAAAGAAATATCATACATAGTAACCAGTGTACAAACCAAATCCCTCCTCCCCCCAAATGATAACACAACAGAAATACAGTCAATTAAAATACGCACTGGCAACAACTCCAACATAACTATCATAAACACATACATCCCTCCCCAAACATCCCCTACAGTACCAAATGAATACAGACCACACTTACAACACATCACAAACACCCCACACACCCCACACATCATCCTGGGTGGTGACTTCAACGCCAAGACGTCGGCCTGGTTTGTCGACAACCCCGACACAGACAGAGGGCTGGTACTACAAAACCAAACCGATAACCTCATCATCCTTAACGACATCCATCAACATACACATATTCCTCACCAAGCCCTCTATAACCCATCATCTCCAGACATCACCTTTTGCTCCCCAGAACTCGCCCCCACAACATCCTGGAGGGTGGTCAGAACCTTAGGCTCTGACCACCTCCCGATCATTATCACCACCAAAACCAGACTCACCCCAGCTAGCCACAAACACACATACACCAATTATAAAAGAGCTAACTGGGAAGCATTCACAAATGAGACAGACCAACACTTCACAACTCTAAACAGTACACCCATCACTAACATCAACAATGCTGTACACATACTCAATAAAAACTATCCAAAATGCTGACAAGAAACACATTCCAAGAGGTAACAGGAAAAGGCACAACCCCAACTTCACACCAGAAATTCAAAACCTCATCAGACAACGCGACATACTGAAACACTCCCCAGCACCCCACACACAAGACATCACACAACAAATTCAAGCACTCAACACCCAAACTAACAACAAAATACAAGAACAACAAAAACTAAATTGGAATAACTTCCTACAAACACTTGATCACAAAACAAACCCCAAAAAAACTCTACAAAACACTAAACAGCATCACACTTTCCAACAGCAACACAACACAATCACATGCTGCAATCACAACAACAGACTCTACTCCTTCATGTAAACAACAAGCAAACACTCTCATCAATCACTTCTCACATGTCAGCCACCTAAAACCTCACAAAGACGACCGACGTGTCATCCGACGTAAGAGACAATTCCCCACAGACCCTGACTATACACCCTTCACCAATCACCAGACAAAGCATATCATCAACAATCTCAAGCACTCACCCGCCTGTGGCCTAGACAACATAAGCAACATACACCTCAGACACCTGGGACCACAAGGCATACAAGCACTCACTAACATATCAAACTACAGCTATTCACACAACACAATACCAGACATATGGAAGCATGGTATCATCATCACATTCCCCAAACCCAACAAAGACCCCACGCTACCCTCCTCGCACCGCCCCATCACACTCCTTTGCTCCCCCTCCAAAGTCATGGAACGCCTAGTATTACAACTAATTACACCTGACCTACCCCTAGCTCCAACACAACATGGCTTTAGGCCACTGCACTCCACAAACACTCTTCTCACAGACCTTACACAAAGAGCTTTCGACGGCATCAACTCAGCTAGACCACCACACAGATCACTATTAGCCACACTCGACATTAGTAAAGCCTTCGATGCCATCCCCCGCCACAACCTAACAAACAAAATCTACAACACAAACATGCACAACAACACAAAAAGGTGGCTGGCCAACTTCCTAGCAGGCAGATGTGCACACGTATCTTTTGCCGGTCAGTCATCTAAAATCAGAAACTTTCCAAACGGAGTCCCACAAGGATCCGTCCTATCGCCCGCACTCTTCAATCTGTACATGCACGATATAACTACACCCAATACGCCCCAAATAAACTTAGCCTCCTATGCAGATGACAAAACACTCACATGCACACACCATGACCCAAAAAGAGCAACAGATCTCCTTCAACCCTATCTCAACACACTACATGGCTGGTGCACTACAAACAGACTTAATCTAGCCCCAGCCAAATCCACCGCAACCCTGCTCACAAGTTGGACAGGAGAACACGAATACATCCCTCAACTCACCATAAACATCACACCCCTAACACATACACACACACCCAAAATCCTAGGAGTAACATATGATACTCATATGACATTCAAACAGCACACCACAAACATTAAAAAGAAACTGACACCCAGACTTAACGCCCTTAGGTCACTTGCTCACACAAAATTTGGACACAACAAAGAAACTACCACCACAGTATATAAACAATACATAAGATCAGTGATGGAATACGCAAGCCCAGCCTGGGCTTCTAACCTAGCTGAAACACATCATAAGACTTTACAGACTATTCAAAACAAAGCCCTGAAGATCATTACAGGCTTAACAGCTACTGCACCCACAGATCACCTACATCAAGAAACCAAAATCCTCAAAGTCAAAGACCATCTGGACATGAGAGGCACTCAATTCCTGGCAGCAGCCTCCACAAACCAAGACCACCCACTAAACTACATGGCAACACACCCACAGACACCAAGAAATATCAAAACAACACCCAGCACACGGTATCACACACAATTATTGTCCTCCCCCCCTCCCTGCCCACCCCGAACCAACTTCTAGAAGCACATCCATACTCATATCTCTCACCGATCCATCCACTCACTCACAGACAACACGCAGCTGCATGCACGACCTCCCGAAATCCATCCTTCCGAATCCTCCCTTCCTCGCGAGGACAGAGTCCACCTGGCCAGGCTGAGATGCGGACACCATCCAGCTCTCCTGAGCTATCAGAAGAGACTGGATGACTCCGTTGTCGACTCCTGCCCGGGATGTAACACAGCACCCCATACCATTAAACACATCATAGAAGACTGCATTTCACACAACCACTTACGCCAACAACACAATCTACACTCAATGAGAGCTCTATGGGAAAGCCCGATCGTGGCCATGGCCTTCCTCAGGGACTCGGGGCTGTTCGGCCAGGCAGCTTAGGGAACAACAACAACAACAACAACAACAACAAGAATTGTTGTAACACTACTATTGGCCTTTAGCACAATTTCCTGCAATGAATACTACAGAGACATTTTATAATACAATGCCTACAAACAGTATCACAGCTCGTATGTTCCGAACACATACTCCGGAGGGGTCAAGGGTGTCCTATGTCACACTGACTGCACTCTCCCCCCCTTTTTTCTTGAAATTAAACCAAAACGTGACTAAAAGGGCCACCTAGACCCTCTGCCGTAAAGCTATACATGGCAAGGAAGGTTTGTCCAGAGCTACTGAAAGGTATCGAGTCAAAAACTCCTGATTAGAGGCCCACAACTGTGTGGACTTAATAACTTCCACCGAAAGATTATTAAGGAAACGTAAAGAGGCTGCCCCCTTGCGTAAATCGTGGGTCTTACCCACAACGCAGGGATTCTTCTCTTTAAAGTCCTCGACCAAGAGAGAAGCCAGTGTACGCTCCATCAAGCGTTCACCCGGACTTGCGACCCATAAAGCACCCTGGTGATTTTAGAGGTCCCACTCTTAAATATTTGGTTAGAGCTTCCACTGGGCAAAAAAGATGGTGCACCTTTCCCCTTTTTAACGCCGGCACCGTGAACTCTGAAAACATGTGTTCACTGTGCTCATTCTTGGCTATGAATCCTGGGGAGGGAGCAATGTGAATACACTCATGAAGCCTATCAAACCTGAGGCAATTAGGTGTGTTGCTCATCGCCGCCAGCTCAGATACTCTGTTCCCGGTAGCCAAAGCCATAAGGAATACTGCCCTTTTTGTAAAATCTGCAGTCTTTGGTAGATACGGGAACGAAAATAACGACAATGCTTTGTCCAGAGACCAGGTAGGCATGAGCTGACGGGGAGGTGGGCGGAGTTTAAAACCTGCCCACATAAATCACTTTCAGATAAATGTTTCTGCATGAACAGATAAATTCTAAATGGAACAACCCGACCGGGAGTGACACTGGGTGCGGGCACCACGTGTTCCAATGCTGGTACCACACTGCGCCGGCCACAGGGGCGCGATTAGCGAGACTACGCCTCGCTAATCCTGTAGTTTGTTGACTACGTGGCACATTAGAGACGCGTCTGGCGGCGGAAAATATATAAAAGGAACTCAACCTGCTCCCGTCCGTCATCAGAGCGTCTGGTCCGCCTGCCGGCGTTATCGTCCGGCGGGTGAGGTACAGTGGGAGTTTGTGAGTCTTCTCAGACGCAAACAAATCCACTTGTGGATGGTAATGCTCCGCAATCGCAAGAGCGCCCATTCTACTGTTGTGCTTTGTCTCTGAGACAGAGCATCTGCCCAGACGTTTGCTACGCCTGGGAGATAAGATGCGTGAAGATGAATGTCCAGCCTGTTGGCTAGTATAAAAATCTTTTCTGACACGTTTAGCCACTTCCGAGATCTCATTGACCCTTGTGTCTGAATACAGTGAACCACATTCAGATTGTCCATTCTGAAGGCCACCGACTTGCCCCGTAAAGCAGAGCCGTGAGCCTGAAGGACAGATAAGGGGACTAGAAAGTCTTTGACATTGATGTGGAAGATGTCTAAATGGGACCAAAACCTTTGACCCTGATGCCCGAGGTCTGACTAAAAGCCCCAACCTATCGTTCCTGACGCATCCATGTCCACCCATACCGACGGCGGAGGAGAGGTTCATGACATGACTGCATGCAACATTTCTCTCGTCGCCCAAACCGCTAGTAAGTTGTGTAATAACGTTGGGATAGGCCAAACTATCCCCGCCGGTAATAGTGGGAAAAATTTGTTGCCCTCCAAGATTAAACGTTAGACTTTCAACCGGCCCAACTTCACAGTTAGCTGAACCAAGTTGAGAGAACCGACTAGAGATTCCCAAAGTCTCCGTGTCGTAGTCAGACTGTGGAAAAACATAAACAGTTTTTGCGAAATCTGTTGCGAGTGTCCACACTCTGACTCAGAGTGAGAGAAGCTGTGTCCTCGACCAGCCCTATCCCCTGAAATACTCGTGAGGGAACAAGGGTTTGACTTTTACTAAGTTGACCTTGAATCCTAGAGATTTGAGATGGTTTAACGTAACGTAGACATGCATGAAGCGTAACTTTTCTGTTTCTGCCACCACCAGTTAGTCGCCCAGATACCACAAGACCCCGATCCCTTGTTTTAACAAGGGCATCAGGGCTTGCCGGGACCTTGCTTGAATGCTTGTGCCAAATTGAAAACAGTCTTCCAAACTGCTGGTGAAATCAAAGAAGGAGTTAGAACTGGAGACAGAACTACTTGGCTTGCAATACGGTCAAGAAGGTTCTTCACTAAGAACATCCTCAGATCCTGCCTTGCTCGAACTGCCTCTAATAAGGCCGTCCGAATATCTCCTAAAGACTTGGATGGAAGTCTGGAGAAGCAAGCGCCGGGAAAGTTCAATGGCTTTCCTGACTTCCGCGGCTTCTATTGCCTGAGAAGAGCGTAACAGAGACTTTGTTACTGTCTGGGAACCATATGTTGCGAAAACAGTTTAAACGCTTTTCCTCTTAACCTAAACTCGCGGTCTAGGTAATCTGGGGAAGGCGTGCTAAAGGGATCTTATAATTCACACAAATTGATGATTTGGGGGGTGGCGGCCAAGAAGTCAAACAAAGCAGAGGGGACTCCGCCGGCACCAAAAACCGGAAGAGAGAACCAAGAATGGTGTTCTGGAGGGATTTGGTGGGAAGATAAAGTCATGGTTATAATAACTTGGAATGGCCTTAATATGAACATCCAAAACATTTCCGTAACATTGCTACCCCTGACTCATCAGGCCCGTATAAAAGAGGCATAGCTCCTGTTTTTGACTGGCGCCTTGTCTAAAGGAGGGGGAGATATGTCTGATATGACTCGCACATTGGAAGTAGTGAGAGCTGCTGTGCCTGGCACATTGGAAATTGGATCTGACACAAGAGGATGGGTAGGTATATTAGCTAAAGCAAAGGATGTAGCCAGAGGTCGCACATTCGTCGACATCGCGGGATCTCCCGTATCAACTGTAGGAGTTTCCGGCGTAGGGCCAAAGAACCCATTAAGTGCATTCAATAGTAGTCCATCAATCTCTTCCACCGGTACATACCTAGCCGATGACGAACTCCGTGGAGATTCGACAGTACCCTGAGAGTCGCCTAGAAGGTGACTGGACTCTTCAACCTCCATCTCTGAGACCAGAGATCGTTGTTCTTCATCCGTTAAGTCTGGCTTATCATGGGAAGATCCCGCCGAAGCCGGGACCTCCACATGTTGCCATGTTAAAACTGGGATAGAAGATGGTACATCGGCATCCCGGTGGACGTCAGCACTAGTTGAGCCACAAAGGGATGTGTTCTGTCCTGCCAGGACTGTGAGTATCGCCATACACCTTGGCTGTGGCTGTCCCTCGCGTGCGAGCTTGGTATACTCTCGGAATGGGAGCCCTCGTCCGAGTCCTATAAAGGTTTATGATAATTAAAAGCTCCCATAGCTCATTAACACATTTAAAGCAGAGCTGGTGAGCAAAATCATAAAGTATACTAATTAATTTAATTTATATTTCTCTATCTATCTATCTATTGCCTGACGCCGCGATCCCCGAAGGGGTGGCCACGAACGAACCGCCCCCATGCACCTCTGTCCCCAGTCAGTCGACGCCCCTCCCCCCAACCAGCACCGCCTTCGTTCATGTAGTTCCTCACTCCAATTTATATTTAATTGTATTAAAATAAATTACTATAAATAAACAAAATATTATCATAATATAATCATAGAAAATATATATGTTTATTATTATTCAGTGATTAAACTATTTCATTAACAAATAAAATAATATAGGGATCTATCTATCTATCTATTGCCTGACGCCGTGATCCCCGAAGGGGTGGCCACGAACGAACCGCCCCCATGCACCTCTGTCCCCAGTCAGTCGACGCCCCTCCCCCCAACCAGCACCGCCTTCGTTCATGTACTTCCTCACTCCATCCTTCCACCTCATATTCGGTCTACCTCTCCCCCTCTGTCCCTCCACCTCGCTCTCGTACACCCTCTTAGTCATTCTCTCGCTTTCCATACGTTCCATATGGCCGAACCATCTCAAGTTGTTCCTTTTCACACTTTCCAGCACATCTACCTCCACACCACACCTCCTTCTTACTTCCTCATTAGTCTGTCTATCCCTCCATGTAACTCCGCACGCACTCCTTAAGTAATTCATTTCCACTGCTCTCACTCTTGGTCTGAGTCTCTCAACCAACGTCCATGCTTCGCTTCCGTAAGTCAGTGTCGGGATTACCACACTGTCATGCAAGGACTTCTTCACTTCCATACTGACCACCCTATTTCTTGTTACTGCTTTTAGCGTTCCTACAACCCTCTTCCCCTGTTGTACCCTCTCCCGCACCTCTTCATCCATAGTCCCATCTTTACTCAACACACTGCCCAGATACTTAAAAGAGTTGACGAACTCCATAGCCTGACCGTTCAGCTTCACCTCACACTCTGTGACTTCACCCCTTTCGAAGACCATAACCTTGCTCTTCCCCGTATTTACCTTCAAATTCCGTTTTTCGCACACTGTTCCAAACTCATTTACCAGACCCTGCAACTCCCATTCATTGTCACTCATCAGAACTGTATCATCCGCAAACAGCAGTATAGGTAGCTTCCACTCAATTCCCTCCCTTTTCAGCGATACACCAACATCCACTGCTCTTGATAGTATTTCTTTCATAACTCCATCCATATATACAGTAAACAACCACGGGGACATCACACACCCCTGTTTCAAACCAACATTCAGGTCAAAGAACTCGCTCTGCTCACTCTCCACACGTACTGCCGCCTTTGCACCCTCATACATGCTCTTCACTGCTTTCAGCAACTTGCCCTCTACTCCGTATATTCTAAGTACTTTCCACAAACCTTCTCTATCCACTCTGTCATAGGCCTTCTCCAAGTCCATAAAGGCAACATACACCTTTTGTTTCTTCTCCAGATACTTCTCCACAACACAATTCAGGGTAAAAATCTGATCTACACATCCTCTTCCCTTCCTAAAACCTCCCTGCTCGTCGCCTATCCATTTCTCCGTTCTCACTCTCACTCTCTCAATCACTACCCTACTGTATACCTTCCCTACTACGCTTAGAAGACATATTCCTCGGTGGTTACCACACACTCCTCTTTCCCCTTTGCCCTTATATAGGGGGACTATTATGCCAGTCTTCCAGTCATCGGGTGCACTCCCCTTCTCCCATGCTAGTTTGCACATTTTCCATACCCATTCTATCACTATCTCACCACCATACCTCAACATTTCCCCACACACTCCATCTGTTCCTGGTGCTTTCCCCAACTTCACTCTTTTCATGGCTTCCCACACTTCTGACCTCCTGATCCCCACCTCCTCCTCCACTACTTCTCTTCTTCTCCCTCCCATACCATATCCAGCTATGTTTGCTGGCTCTTCATTCCTTTCATTTAGCAACTCACTGAAGTACTCCCTCCATCTTTCGACTCTCTCTTGCTTCTCAGCTAGCATTCTCCCATTCTTATCTTTCACACCCTTACTGTTTCCCTTGCTACCTTCCCTAACTTTCTTGACTTCTTTCCAGAACAGTTTCTTACTCTCCCTCCATTTTACACTCAGATTCCTTCCAAATTCCTCATCTACTCTTCTCTTACTTTCCTTCACTACTCTCTTCACCACCCTCTTACTCTCCACGTACCTCGCTCGTTTCTGTCTCTCGGAATCGTCATTCCCTCTACTACCCAACCACTCTCTATATGCTTTCTTCTTTTCTTCCACAGCTATTCTTACCTCTTCTGTCCACCATGCTGTACCTTTCACTCCCCTCCCTCTTCTCCTCACTCCACACACCTCCTCACATGCTGCACAGATCTCATCCTTAAACACCTTGCTCATCTCCTCCACTTCCTCCATAACTTCCAGGTCGAACCCACCTAGTCGTCTTTCCACTGCTCTCCTGTACTCCTCCCTGATTTCCTCCTCCTGCAACCTCTCCACCCTCCTCACCATTCCACCCTCCTCTCGCCTCCCTCCCGCTCTCCTCACCCACTTCTTTTGTATCCTAACCTTAGCTACCACTACATAATGATCAGACAGACCCCCTCCAATACCCCTATACACCCTAGCATCCATCACAGATTTCTTCATTCGTTCATCCACACATACATAATCAATCAATGACTTTCGTTCCACCACTGTCTTATCCTTCATCGTCAACATCCGTTTCCACGTGTACCTGTGGATCATTCTGTGTCGGAAGAAGGTGTTGGCTATCCACAGCCTCCTCCCCACACATACGTCCACAAGTGCACTACCATTCCCATTCACCTCTGATGGTACCCCCCACCCTCCCACCACTCCCTCAACTTTCCTATCACCCACCTTACCATTCATATCCCCAATCAGAAATATTCTTTCGTTCTTGTCAAACTTCTCCAGGCACGCCTCCACATTCATCCAGAACTCCTCTTTCTTTCTTTCAAGTATATCCTCTGTCGGGGCATACACGCATACAATCACCCACGTTTGTATTCCTACTTTCATTCTCACCCACACAATCCTTGAACCCACAGACCCATACTCTCTTACACATTCCTTCCATTTGCTACTTACAAACAAACATGCACCTTCTCTCGCTGTTCCTTCACTCACTCCAGCACACACACCCATTCCACACTCCCACTCTCTCACATCTGAACCTTTCCATTTGGTCTCTGTCATTCCACATACATCCAGCCTGGCATTCACTAACACTTCCAGAACCTCTCTCTCTTTTGTGCCATCATTCATGCCACTAACATTCCACGTAGCCATTCTCAGAATGTCCGAAGGCATGTCCTTAGTCGGTCGTGGTTCGTCAACGTGGGTTCCGTCCGCATCCGAGGCTGTTCGTTCGTTTTTCCTTGCTTCGATATTTTTTCCGGGTGGGGGTCGCAAGCCCACCGACCCAACCTCTTTAGTCGCCTCTTACGACACGCAGAAGGCACGTGGGGCATATTCTATTCCCTAACCCCCAGGGGGGTATAGGGATACCTGAGCTTAACGGCGTTGAACATACAGCAATGAGAGGTTCAAGTGCCGACATGACAGAGACTGAGGGAAACTACCCCGCCCCCAGGAACTACCTGGTCACCTGGTGCAACACCGGTACTCCGCCCTGGAAAGAGAAATTTCCGGGGATTAAAGCTCATAGGGTTACACCCAAAAAATGGTACAAAATATGTGCCACAAAACCGCCGGGCAACGAACCGTAGCACTCCACCACTACTTTTCGTTTTCCTTTAGTTTCATATTCAAGATTTCAGCATATCTTTACCTGTCCAGAAGATTTAAGCATATCTTCTGAATCCTCATAAAGATGAAGCATATCTTTATTAAAGATGAAGTCTTTCAAGTATCCCTTTACACTTGAAACACTAGTAAGATTCCGGCATCTTTTTATCCCATAAAAAGTCTAAGCCTATCTTAATCTCTAATCCGGCTTCTCCCAGAAGCCCTCATAGATCGCCGTCTTGAAGGCCCCTATTGTATCAATCAATTGTTTGGCAAATTATCGCGAATTGCAAATCAGTTAATATAACCACCCGAAGGTACAACCGCCGAGTTTTATATGCAATGTCAAACCAATTGTACCTGCCCCAGACCTCTTTGTAAAAAGGTCGCCGGGAGGGAAAGACCAAACAAACAAACAGCATTGTGTCAATGGCTTATTAAAGATTTCAGCATATCTTTACCTGTCCAAAAGAATTAAGCATATCTTCTGAATCCTCATAAAGATGAAGCATATCTTTATTAAAGATGAAGTCTTTCAAGTATTCCTTTACACTTGAAACACTAGTAAGATTCAGGCATCTTTTTATCCCATAAAAAGTCTAAGCCTATCTTAATCTCTAATCCGGCTTCTCCCAGAAGCCCTCATAGATCGCCGTCTTGAAGGCTGTGATACCCTATTGTATCAATCAATTGTTTGGCAAATTATCGCGAATCGCAAATCCGTTAATATAACCACCCGAAGGTATAACCGCCGGGTTTTATATGCAATGTCAAACCAATTATACCTGCCCTAGACCTCTTTGTAAAAAGGTCGCCGGGAGGGAAAGACCAAACAAACAGACAGCATTGTTTCAATGGTTTTGAAAAGCCGAGAAAACCATATCCAACAGGTGTCAGCATGATCACCTAGATAAATGTGTGGAGCCCCCCTCGCCGGGAATAACACAGGAAGCCTGATCCCAGGCTCGACCACAGAAAACGCAGTTTCTGAAGAGCCCTCAAGCTACCAAACTCGTCGGGGTAACTTACCTATTTTTAGCCATCCTGACTAAAACTCTGTAAACAAAAACGGTGTTCTCGGAGCAACGAGAAAAACGCCGGAAAGGTAACCCACACCAAACGAGACATTTTAACACATTTTATACAAAGGGTGTGCGCAAAAATAGGGATACCTGAACAGGAGGGCGTAATGCATAAAGCAAAAACCGGGGCAAAGGTAGCCATGACAGAGACTGGTGGGATACTTACTCCAGGTTCTGCCCGCCCGGGACCCAGCTCTGGAAAAAAAGAACATTTTCAGGAATTAATGCTCATAAGGTTAACCCAATCATGTTCGCACACAAGTGTTAAATAACCCGCCGGGTAACGAGACGTAATCCTCAACGACTACAGCTCGCTACGCGGTGGGGTTTCCTAAGTAAAAGATTTCAGAATATCTTAATTTGTCCAAAAGATTTATGAATACCCTCTGACATAATATATAAAGACCAGCATAGGCGGGTGCCCAACCCCGAAAGGGGTTGAAATAGGGGAGCTATCCCCCCGCCAAAGGCGGCTTTCTAGGGCCTTTCCTAGCTGATGCTGAGAGGATTGGGTTCTAGTCATGTGGTGATGGGCTGGTCTATCAGAGTGAGAGCTGAGCAATCTCTGCCATACCCATAGCCTACTCTGACTGTTCCTTTAACTTATATATTTTCTAGATCTCAAGTGACGGCGTCTCTTCCGTGGATTGACCTCCCAATCTACCAAGATTGGAAGCCAAAACGTCACATTTTTCCCTTGCCCCTCAACTTTCTCTTCATAATTGCTGAGGGGCACAGGGTCCCACTCCCCCACTCCAAAGGGTGGGGCTTTGGTTTTCCGGGCGTTTCCGCTCCCTCCTCAGCTCCCCGCCATGGAGTGGCTTCGGTCACCCAGGCTTTATTGTGGTAAGCAGGGAGGGTTCTGTGGGGGCACTCGGTTATGGCCTTGGCTTTGCTTGGGGCCTTGGGGCTGTTCGGCCAGGCAGCTTGGGGAACAACAACAACAACAACAACCAGCATGGCGTTTATTACTGATTAAGTCTTTCCGGTGGTGTTTGTTTCAAGATTCAATTTTGGAAAAAAAAAAACTAAAAAAGACGCCGGCCCACGAATTATCTCGTAGATCAAAACTGGGAAGCCTGACAAATATACGAGATCTAACTTCTCCCGAAGTATCTTTTTAGATCGCCGTATGTTGAAGGCGGCGATACAAACTGAAATATCTTAATTTGTCCAAAAGATTTATGAATACCCTCTGACATAATATATAAAGACCAGCATGGCGTTTATAACTGAATAAGTCTTTCCGGTGGTGTTTGTTTCAAGATTCAATTTTGGAAAAAAAAAACTAAAAAAGACGCCGGCCCCCGAATTATCTCGTAGATCAAAAACTGGGAAGCCTGACAAATATACGAGATCTAACTTCTCCCGAAGTATCTTTTGAGATCGCCGTATGTTGAAGGCGGCGATACAAAACGTATCCCTCAATTGTCTGGTTAACTAACTGAATTGTAAATTCGTTATTCCCACCTTTCCAAGGAGCACCCGCCGGGTGTGAATATTAGTTTAATTAAAATGTAAAACTTGCAAACTAAACAAACCAAAATTGGGACAAGGACAATATAAAGTCAAATTAAATTATCAAAATCGCTATGTGGAAACAACGCTTACTAAAATGAAAACTATTAAATAAAAGAACACAATCCACCACATAGGGTGTACATTACTACATGAGCAAGTTAATCTGTTTCCCAAGCAAACTAATCGCACATATAACAACGCACTATCGTCACGTTAAAGGAAGTAGTCAAGTTTGGGAAGTCCGGGACGTTCTGGCAAATTTTACTAAACTCTGCATAAGTAAAGAAACTAAATGTTAAATGTCAAAATATTATTTAAAATCAAATTTGCAACATGACAAGACATTAACAATAGTACAAAATACAAATATTGATAAGATATCTATACTATTACAAAATAATATATAAAATACAGTACAGCACTCACTAACGATAGTGCTATCGGGTAGGTACCTGTAAGCATAGCATGCCTCAAGTGACCCCTATCAATAACTACCCTACAAATAACCTACATTTATAGCACAAATAATAGCACAATATAGCACAAATAGCACAAATAATAGCACAAATATAGCACAGAAATGGAATATAAGTTAGGAAAAAATACTATTAACCCATCAGAGAAAGAAAAGGATTTAGGGATAACTGTTAAGGGTGATCTTTCACCTGAGAATCATATTAATAAGATAGTGGGAGAAACATATGGACTGCTAAACAGAATAAAAATAGCCTTTAACTACTGTATATAAACAAAGAGATGCTGGAGAAAATAATAAAAACATTGGTGAGACCAAGACTGGAGTCTGGCAGTGGTGTGGGCACCACATCTAAAAAGGCATATAAAGAAGCTGGAGAAGGTTCAGAGAGCTGCAACTAGGATGATACCAGAACTGAGAGAATTACCATATGAGGAGAGATTAAAGAAATTAGATTTACCATCTCTAAGGGATAGGAGGGAGAGAGGCAATATGATTATGATGTACAAATGTGTGAGAGGACTCGAGAAGGTGGACAGGAAGGGTTATATTGTGAAAGATAATGGTAGAACTAGGGGCATAGATATAATAATAATAATAATAATAATAATAATAATAATAATAATAATCTTCTGGTTACTTATATAGCGCCCGTATCTCCTCCTTCGAGGATTCACAAGCGCTTGCCTTTCTTTAGTCTACCAGAGACCATTACCCATCCCCCTTGCTCATGGGGAGATGGTAACCGCTGGCTGTATCCCAGAAAAACTTTTCAATCTGAGCGGGGATTGAACGCGAGACCTTCAAGATGGGAATCAGGCACGCTATCAACTGAGCCAGCCGGACGGCTAATGAAAGGAAGATGCAAAGGAGATGTGAGAAAGTATAGTTTCCCTTACAGAAGTATAAATAAATGGAATCAGTTAGAAGAGGAAGTGGTGTGTGCAAAAAACATTCATATTTTTAAGGCAAAGTTAGATAATTGTAACTCAGGAAGCGGGACAATACGAGCCTAAAATGCTCAACTGCTGTATACTACAAATAGGTAAATACAAATCAGGGCTTTGAAACGGTTTAATGGAACGAAAACGAAAACCGAAACGAACGAAATTATGCTCGGAACAAAAACGGAAACAAAAACGTTATCATATTTACTGTTCCGGAGCGAAAACGCTATTTTAAAATCCCTGTAACCGGTTAATAACGTTATTTTTTTGTTCCATGCCATATTTGGTCAATAATCCATTTTCACTTCCAGTAGCCAAATGATTTAAGTAAATACATCTTTTATCTGCAAGCATTCTTCAATTCAAGGAGGATTTATCATTCTCTCTCTCTCTCTCTATTCAAAAGGGAGGCTACAACTATTGCGTGGGAAACGAGAGGCGAGAGTATCGAGTTGCCAGTTTGCGCCGAATTTCGGTGTGAGTGTCCTAGATTCGAGTCCTTGGAGTACCACATGTAGTCATTGATTTCATTGATTTATTTTTTATTTTTTTTTTATTTTTATTTTTTTTCTATATTCCAACTACTCCCTCTCGGGCATAGGCTGAGAGCCTGTACATTCCACCGCTCAACATGGTGAAGCCCGTGAGGTCTTGTTCCAGTCTGGGGAGTGAGAAATGTGAAGCATCCATCATGGCTCGAAGCGGCTGGTTGCTTCGTTCAAGTGCTTCACCGTCTCACCCTCCAGACTCAGACCCTCACTCTCAGAACGCCACCTATTGAGCAGGCATTGTCCCCCTGTAACATATTTTGAAAATGGGAATATTCATACAGTGTTATTTAATCAAGGAACAATGAGGGTATTTTTTTGGCATTTCGGTGGGCTTTGTGGTAATGCACTGATACTAGGTACAGCACAAATTCAATCCCAATAATATCTTCCCATTGACATATCGGGATATTTGAACCCGGGTCCATTGGATTACCAATCCAGTGGCATGACCACTCCACCACACCTCCCCTACATGTGGTACTCCACATGAACTGTGTTCATTGCCTAATGATTGGTGCGCCAAATTTTGGTGCGAGTGTCCTAAGTTCGAGTCTTTGGAGTACCACATGTATTAATTGATTTCATTGATTAGGTTCATTTAATTAGTGGGTTGGTGATATTACGAATTAATTCAGGTTCAGGAGTAATTCTTAGCGAGATCTTCCCTTGTGGTTAAGGTCCCATCAATTACACCTTCCATTATGCAATCATTGAGCTATGATACTGCAGTTGGGTTTAAGAACATGCTTAGATTAATATCCAGTATTCAAAAATGGATAATATATTGTAAGTATGTGCTTAACCTCTGAAGTGCGCATGGGGGTAATTGGAAACGTCCCCCTGTGCTGACGTATTTGAGGTGTTTCCGTCACTAAAATATTCATTGTGCCATTAATAGGATTAATACTTATCCATATGCGCCTATTATGGGTTGATTATAAAGGTATTAACCTGAAACAACAATAAAACGAGTGAAAACAGCGTTTGGATGGTCAAAATCGGAGATATAGCCCGCGAGTTGTATAATGTATGGGTGAGGCAAGCTGCTTTCCCGCCAATTTCCCCCAAGGCCACTGAGACACAGTCGATCGATACTCTCTCTCTTGCACTCGCTTGCCATCAGTGATGACAACACCCTGCTTGCAACTCGCTAATGTTAGCACGAAAATATACCTCAGAATAAGGGAATAACAGGGAAAATAGGTGATAACTGAAGGAGAGGAGGAAAGTGGGGAAGGAGGGGAGGTAGAGGACTGAGATTTTGCATGGCCCAGGGGCCAAACAAAAATAAAAAAATAAAAAAATAAAAATATTATTATTTTTTTTTCGATGTCAAAAGTTGATTTTTTTTTTCACTCACTCATAAGAGTCTCCCCGCAGTCCGCCGGGGAACTCTTAAGAGTCTCCCCGCAGTTCCCGGGTTAAACTTGTAACTGTGTTCATTGCCTAATGCTTGGTGCGCCAAATTTCGGTGTGAGTGTCCTAAGTTCGAGTCTTTGGAGTACCACATGTATTAATTGATTTCATTGATTAGGTTTATTTAATTAGTGGGTTGGTGATATTACGAATTAATATATGTTTTCCCATATATCATATTAATATATAATTTAGTGATTCATGTCTCTACTTTACGGCAACTGAGATTGCATACTCCTACACTACACTTCCTGTATTGTATATGTAAATGTGTTGCCTTATTTAAGTCGTATAATAATATAGTTCTTACGACATCTAAGGGTTTGATTTTGTTGGATACTGTGCACCATGAAATGTATGGCTTTATTTATTAGTGGCCCCTCCATCATTGACGATTATGCCTATTACATAAGGCACCCTCTTCAAACACTCATCCGCCGTAGTTTGAATCTACCGCGCAGAGCATTAAAAATTTGAGGAGCCTTCATCATGAGCGCCCGCAACCTCACTCATGGTTCAGTCATTATGAATTGGGTTCTCACTACGAAAAAACTTCGTAAAAAGTAAAAACAAAAAGAAAATAAGAATAACTATTCAATAAGCTTTCCATAATATCGTGGATGTACTTGTGTGGATCTTTGACCAGACGCTGACTCAGGCGTCATTCTTCCTTCTCTGCTCTGCGCTCAACCGACCCGGACGGGCCTCCCCACGCTCCGCTGGTTCCGCATTTGTTGCGTCCCTAGTGAGTTTTTTCTCATTTGTTTACTCCGGGATGTATCGAGTAAGGTTAGGATATGCGTAGCAGGAGTGTCCTGGGCGGGTTGCCCTCAGTGCAGTGTATTTTGGGTCGTGTTTTTGGGGCATCTATTTCGGGTGTACCCTTGTGGTCCTGTTGTGGACATGTGAACTTTTTCACAGTTAGCTAGCTTTGTGATGCAGGCGGCTTTCATTACGCGTTATTATTGCTTCCTTTTATCTTTCTGATGAGGTAGCTTGTTTTGTCTGACGTTCCCAGCGTATTTTTCTTCACTTAGTGAAGTTTTTTCTGGGTCCCGAGTCAGTTCTTCCCTTTGTCGGAAGTGTTTGCTACAGTGGTGTGTTGACGGTGGTTCCTGTTGTGATATAATTCAGTGCTTTTTGTTTATATTATGACATGTTTACTTTTATGTCCGTCTGCCTAGGCCTAGCCAGCCTCTCGTAGCTTTGCCACATGTACAAGTGTTATTGATTTATGTTATAAATATGTACTACTGTGTCATGTGTGTCCTGGTTTAGTTGTGTATTGGCTAATTCCACGGACTATTTATGTGTCCTGGGTTAGTTGTGTATTGGCTAATTCCACGGACTATGGTGTGGGCCCGGGGTTAGTTGTGCTTGGCTAACTCCACGGTCTCGTGATGCGTTCAGATGGTATCTGGACGGGGTGGGTTGCCTTTTCCGGCGGGTTTTTCTCGGTTACACCGTGAAAAACCCGTCTGTTTTTTTTTTTTTTTTTTTTTTTTTTAAGAGACAATGAACGGAGGAAGGAAAAACACAGACAAAACAAAAAGGTCCATGTGCCTAAAGGCATCCTCCATTCATAAAATGTTTGTAACAACTGGATTTAAACATTTGTAGATTGTAAGTTTGTGGAAAGCAATTCGAGGAAAGTGAATTCCAAAGAGTAGTAGCTCTGGGGATAAATGAATTCTGATAAGCAGAAGTTCTGCATTGTGGAGGAGAAAGTGTAAATTCATGGGCGCTCTCAGCTGCCCTAGTTCTACGGGGAAAGATGTGGAGAGGCGGCACAATTGAAGCAAGTTCCTCGGAACAATTGCTGTGAAAATATCTGTAGAATAATGCAAGGGATGCAACGTTTCTTCGTATGGATAATGTAGGAAGGTCCTGTGTGATTGCAGGGTTATTGATTAATCTAATAGCTTTATTTTGAATTTTGTCCAACTGCCTCAATGCAACCACTCCACTTCCACCCCACAGAGGTGAACAGTAATCCATCTGAGAACGCACATGACTTTTATATATCACGGCCAACTGCTCGTCAGTGAAGAATTCTCGAACTCTGTACAGGAGTCCCAGTTTTTTAGAGGCATTCTTAGCAATGCCTCTAACATAATGTGTCCAGCTCAAGTTAGTAGTTAATGTTACACCGAGAATGTCAATACTAGGGGAAGTGGGAATATTTACATCATTAAAAAATATATGGGAGTCAGTGAGATTCTGTCGGTTAGAAAATTGAATGTACTTGGTTTTCTGTGCATTAAAGGAAACTAGATTCTTTTGTCCCCATCCATTAATTCTAGAAAGGTCCTGGTTCAGAGAAATTGCAGTGTTTATTTTTGAATTTATAAGATCGGGTTGGGTGAAAGAATTGGTAAATGTGAAGGAACTGTGGAGTGTTGAGTCATCTGCGTAGGAATGTATTGGATTATGAGTGGTAGATATGAGATCATTGATATGAATGAGGAATGCCGAGTTTTAGCCACGCGTGGTTTTAAAAACAGGCTTGTGTTCCCCGGCGAGTGAGTGTTTGAGGCTCTCCAGGACTGCGTCTCTGGTGGGGCCTGTGTCAGGCTCCCTATGATTCCCGGTGGGATGGCTGTACCCATCTAACAGTGTTCATGCGGACACGTGTTGTGTGTAGTTTTTTCCCGGTTTTGCAAAGCCAGTAAAAGCTAAGCTGTTGTTGTTTGGTTTTCCTCCCCGGCGATCTTTTACAAAGAAGTGGGGATAGGAACAATTGGGGTTAACGTTATAAACTTATATTCACACCCGGCGGGTGCACCTTGGAAGGGTGGGATTAACGAATTTGCAAAATTCAGTTTAGTTTACCAGACAATGGAGGGATGCATTTTGTATCGCCGCCTTCAACATACGGCGATTTAAGGCACAATTGGGGTTAACTTTTTGTAACTTTATTTTACACCCGGCGGGTGCTCCCTGGAAGGGTGGAATAACGAATTTGCAATTCAGTATAGTTGACCAGACAATTGAGGGATACGTTTTGTATCGCCGCCCGTCAACATACGGCGATCTCAAAAACACTTCGGGAGAAGTCAGATCTAGTAATTTGTCAGGCTTCCCAGTTTTTGATCTGCGAGATAATACGGGGCCGGCGTCTTTTTTTTTTTTTTTTTTTCCAATAATATCTTGAAACAAACACCACCGGGAAGACTAAATCAGTTATAAACGCCATGCTGGTCTTTATATCATGTCAGAGGGTATTCATAAATCTTTTGGACAGGTTAAGATATTCTTAAATCTTTACTAAGGAACCCCACCGCGTAGCGAGCTGTAGTCGTTGTGTATTGCGTCTCGTTACCCGGCGGGTTATTTAACACTTGTGTGCGAACATGTTGGGTTAACCTTATGAGCATTAATTCCTGGAAATTTTCTTTTTTTCCAGAGCTGGGTCCCGGCGGGTCTCTAGAGAACCTGGAGTAAGTTTCCCACCAGTCTCTGTCCTGGCTACCTTTGCCCCTGTTTTTGCTTTGTGCATTACGCCCTCCTGTTCAGGTATCCCTATATTTGCACACACCCTTTGCATTAAATGTGTTAAATGTCTCGACCGCTCAAGGGGTCTGTGGGTGATGCGGAACTGTACCTTTTGCTCTCAATTAAGCCATAAAGTTTTGCAAGACAATGATAAGACCGCAGCGGTCGCTTTACGGGAGGTCAGGCAGCAGATGACCACTTATACTACCACAGTGGCTCATAAGTCACTTCAATGCGATAACGTAACTCTTTGGGATAAGTTACTAATTGAGCACCCCCCCTATTAAACGTCCCTCTAGAGTAACTGTACGAAAGTCAGCAGAGACTGGACAGGGTATTACACTTTCTCCAGCCTCAGGCACATCTAAGAGACCGCGAGAACCTACGCCCCCGGTGGCAGCCTCCTCGTCACGGGCGCGATCCAGGCCCAGGTCACCTCTTAGACAGCAGCCGTCTGGTCTCTCTTCTTCGCCGGCGAGTAAGAAGAGCAAGACAGAGGGGTCCACAAGTAGCTATAGTGAGAAATCTACAAAGTCCAAAGGCAGTTCTAGGTCGCACCATAGCCACAAGTCTTCTAGGAAAGACTCGCATGAACGAAAGGCCTCCCGGCATTCACTGGAGTCTAGTGCCTCTCTTCATGCCTCTACTCCCGGCAAATCTAGTATTCACTCTCATGGGGCTAGTGTGGTGTCAGCAACAAAAGACAGTTTGCCAATTAGTATTCTAACCTTAGAATTGGAGAGTTCGGTGGACAGTGATCGTCCTCTAGCAGGGTCAAGTGGGGGCTCCATGGTTGAGGGAGTATCGGACTCCCAAGGGAGTGCAGGCCAAGGCCTGGGGGTATGGCGGTATTCTCGACCAGGGAATGAAAGCCCACGTCTGGCT
The DNA here is from genome assembly GCA_032716605.1 of Paralithodes platypus. Taxonomy (NCBI): domain Eukaryota; kingdom Metazoa; phylum Arthropoda; class Malacostraca; order Decapoda; family Lithodidae; genus Paralithodes; species Paralithodes platypus. The sequence goes on from CM064499.1 coordinate 19,332,469, forward strand.
CAAGATACACAATCAGTGGCTGATGTCCACCGGGACGCGGCGATCCCATCATCCATTCCAGACTTGACTTGGCAACACGACGGGATTCCGGCTTCGGCGGAATCCTCTCACGGGGAGCCAGATGACAAAGACGAGGTGTCTGTAATCTCGGACATGGAGGTGCAGTAGTCGGGTTCAGTTTTAGACGACGCACAGGATCGGAATGATTCACCTCTGAGTTCGTCATCAACTAAATTTGTCACGGCAGAAGAAATAGATGGGTTATTGGTTAATGCTCTAACAAAAAAATTTGGCCAACAGCCGGAGAATCCTACAGTAGACCTGGGAGCTTCCATGACAAGTTCCAATGTTCGGCCTCTGATTGCTTCCATTGCCTTAACTAAGATTCCTCACTCTCCCTCTATATCACCATCTGTGGTCGCTAGGCCTGCTTCGGCGGCACTGACTACTTCTAGTGTAAGGGTGGTAACGGATGTGAATCCGCCCCCTTTAGATAAAGCACCGTTAAGAAAGGTAGCGATGCCCCTATTATACGGTCCCGACGAGTCATGGGTACAATTGATCCCCACTAAACCAGAGGTCGCACAGCCCACCTTGTCAGGGGAACTTCCAGTGCCACGAGAGTGGGTAATCCAAGGCAATAAATCTAAAAAGTTACGAGCCTTGGATATATTGGGTAATGTACTAGATGTTAATGTTAAGGCCATTCCTAACTATTATCACCAGGACTATTTTGTATATACTGCTACACCTGCCCTGCCCCCTGCCTCAGCTTCAAAACTGTTTTCTGACTGGTCCAAGAATGATGGTTTTAATGATATAAAAACACTGTCAGCTCTCACTCCAGAATTAGATTTGCAAACTGTCACAGACACAGCCGCTAATCCAGCATTGAATGTGGGGCAGTTGGGCCCGGGACCTTGGGTGGAATGGGAGACGGAGGCTCAGAACTTTGCTACCACCTTCACCTCAAAATCTTCCCACCAAATTCCTCAGGACAGTCATTCTTGGTTCTCTATGCCAGTGTGTGCTGCTGGCGGTGTCCCATCTGCTTTGTTTGCTTTCTTAGCTGCCCCCAAAATCAATCTATGTGAACTCAAGGACCCTTTCACTACACCTTCCCAAACTCACCTAGACCGGGAATTTAGGCTACGGGGGAAAGCGTATAGACTTTTCTCCCAATACATTGGGACGCACCAGGTGGCGAAATCGATGCTACGATCCACTCAGGCAATCGCAGACGCGGATGCCAGAAGATCGGTTGAACTATCTCGGCGATTGCTCCTTCAGACGTCGATTCAGTCGTTGGGTGATATCCACACAGCCTTGCTTGAGGCGGTACGAGCGAGACAAGATCTCAGAATGTCCCTGGTTAGGAAACTTCTGATCGAATTGCGAATCAGGTGGTCATGTCACCAGTGCTTACTCCCTCTTTAATGTCCCCAGATGTGTGGAGAACTGTTTTTAATATGGCTCAGGCCTTTAAACATAGTCCCACCCCTTCTAAGAAACCTGCCTTTAACTTTCCCAAACCCAAGCCAGTCGCAAAAGCGCAGCCGGGGGGATCTAAGCCCTTTCACCTACCTAAGTCCTCTTCCCCCCAAGGTCAGTACAGGTATAGACAGGGTAAGTTTACAGGTCAGAAAGGACGAGGCTATAACAAAGCAGGTCAGGGCCCGTCTTCTGCCAACGCCGGCCAGCAGGCTAAGCGTCCACCACCACCACCTCCACCACCATCAAAAAACTAAAGTCTCTCACTCCCGGTGCCGGTCTCAAGGCGGGTGGATCCGAGGGTAGTACAGCCGGCGAACCCTTGTCTGCTAACTGGGTCGTTCCGAACGTGTCACCAAGCATGGCCGTTAAATACGTGGGCAAGGATGGTGGCACGCAAAGGCATCACTTGGCAGTGGCTCCGGCGACCTCGTTTACGTCAGCCGACAACGGCGAATCTAGTTTCATTAGAGGTGGAGTCACTGATCAAGGAAATGATCGCCAAGAATGTCATCATCCCGGTCCCTCAAAATTACCCAGTCTTCACATCCAACTATTTCTGGTACCCAAAAGGGACAGTGTTCAGATGAGACCCGTCGTAGACCTGTCTTATCTGAACCTTCACATTCACAACGTGTCATTCAGGATGTTGACAGTGCATCAAATCAGGCTAACTCTTCCACCGGGAGGATGGATGTGTTCTTTAGACCTGACAGACGCGTATTGGCACGTCTCGGTAAACAAAAGAATTCAACGATTTCTGGCCTTACGGATCAGGCATCAAAATTATCGTATAAATACGATAGAATATGACTCTTTTGTGATCTTGTATGTCTCTGTGACGTCACGATCTCTCCTACAGCACGACGTAGGACGAGTAGATCGTATATTATAAGATTGTAAATAAGTTAAGTTATAAAAGGCCTAATATGCTATTAAGCAATATTGCCATGGCCTTATGTAGTATATATGAATTTATCGTATATATTAATATAATTTATCGTATAGAGCAACCTAAATGCGGTACGATAATTTGGGCTCCTGGCGGTTTGCCAAGGCAGCAAGGTGTGCTTTTGAGGTACGCCAGAGCCTTCACGAACACCAACCAGTTAACATCTAATTTTCCGCCCTCAGTTGATCGTGCTTTTGTGCCTCTAATCACAATACACATACAGCAATACACAACTACACCATCACGACGCTCTCATCGACATCATGACTGACTGATAGATAAGCAAAAATTATATTATTCATATCCTTTCCCATGTAATCATTTATTCTTTCTTTAACTTGACTCGTGTCTTGGGACCGAAGCCTCGTTCCCCATTGTCCACCGCCATATTGGGTAAACGTTCTCCCTTGCCTCATTGCCACGTGGAACTATTGGTGAGTTAATTCCTGGCTAATATTAACCCTTATAACCTTACCCTATAATTATATACATTTATTATGTGAGACCTTTGGATATAAATTAGCTTGTTTCAGATTGAATTCAATTTAGATATAGAGTAGTTTTTATTTAGATTGATTTTATTTGATTCATTATAGCTTAGTAATATTTAACTTCCATTGATAGTTTACCACAAAAATTATGTTTTTCAGAGGAAGCCATTTGGATTGAACCTGGCACCTCGCTTATTCACGAAATTAGTCCGGCAAGCCCTGATGCCATTGTTAAAACAAGGGATCAGGATTTTGTGGTACCTAGACGACTGGCTAGTGGTGGCAGAGACGGAGCAAGTATGCATAAATCATGTCAACATAACATTAAATCATGTCAAAACTCTAGGGTTCAAGGTAAATCTGGTAAAGTCAAACCTTGTTCCCTCACGAGTAGTTCAGTGGATAGGGCTGGTTTGGGACACAGCTGCTCTCACTCTGAGTCAGAGTGTGGACAATCGAAACAGATTTCGCAGGAAACTGTTCCGGTTCCTTCACAGTCTGACTACGACACAGAGAATCTGGGAGTCTCTGGTCGGCTCTCTCAACTGGGTTCAACTAATTGTAATGTTGGGCCGGTTGAAAGTAAAGCGTTTAATATTGGAGGGCAACAAATATTTTCCGCTATTGCCGGCGGAAAAATTATGGCCCATACCAAAATTAATCCACAGCTTACTAGCGGTCTGGGCGAAGAGGGAAATGTTGCACTCAGTAATGTCATGGACCTCTCCTCCGCCGACGGTATGGGTAGACACGGATGCGTCAGGCACGATAGGTTGGGGTTTTCAGTCAAACCAAGGGCACCAGGGTCAAGGGCTTTGGTCCCATTTAGAAATCTCCCACATCAATGTCAAAGAATTACTAGTCCCCTTATTTTTCCTTCAGGCTCACGGCTCTACTTTGCGGGGCAAGTCGGTGGCCTTCAGAATGGACAATCTGAATGCGGTTCACTGTATTCAGAAACAAGGGTCGACGAGATCTCGAAAGTTGCTAACCGTGTCAGAAGAGATTTTTATTCTAGCCAACAGGCTGGACATTCATCTTCACGCTTCTTATCTCCCAGGCGTAGCAAACGTTTGGGCAGACGCTCTGTCTCGGAGACAGAGCACAACAGTAGAATGGGCGCTCAAGCAAACCATTTTCAACCAAATGATTGCGGAGCCTTACCATCCACAAGTGGATCTGTTTGCGTCAGAGGAGACTCACAAACTCCCACTGTACCTCACCCGCCGGACGATAACGCCGGCAGGTGGGCCAGACGCCCTGGTGACAGACTGGAACAGGTGGAGTTCCATTTATCTGTTTCTGCCGCGAGACGCGTCTCTAATGTGCCAAGTAGTAAACAAACTACGAGATTATCGGGGCGTAGTCTCGCTAATCGCGCCCCTGTGGCCGGCGCAGTTGTGGTACCAGAAATTGAAAACGTGGTGCCCGCACCCGGTGTCGCTCCCGGTCGGGTTTTTCCACTTAGACACGATTGGCAACCTAGCGACCTCGCTGACTTTTGCATTACGGACATTCAGGAGGCCAAGTGGCTAGCACCGTATGGTAGAGACGTGACCAATAAATTCATGAATCAATATACCCAGTCTACAAAACGACAGTATCAATCACATTGGCAAGCCTTTACTTCTTGGATCCTTAGGACAGAACCTACTGTGCCCTCGGTGGCTTTGGTTTTTAATTATTTAAATTATCTGTTCGAGCAGAAACGTTTATCTGTGGTAACGTTAAAAAATCACTTAACAGCGATTAGGATGCCATTTTGGGACCTTACCGGTCTCACCATACCAGTCGCGGAGGAAACAGGTTTTATGAGAGCATGTTTTAAACTCCGCCCACCTCCCCGTCAGCTCATGCCTACTTGGTCTCTGGACAAAGCTTTGTCATTACTTCATTCCCGTCTGTACCAAAATACTGCAGATTTTACATTACTCTTAAAAAGGGCAGTATTCCTTATGGCTTTGGCCACCGGGAACAGAGTATCTGAGCTGGCGGCGATGAGCAACACACCTAATTGCCTCAGGTTTGGTAGGCTTAATGAGTGTATTCACATTGCACCTTCCCCAGGGTTCATAGCCAAGAATGAGCACAGTGAACACGTGTTTTCAGAGTTCGCGGTGCCGGCGTTGAAAAGGGGAAAGGTGCACCATAATTTATGTCCAGTGCAGGCTCTAACCAAATATTTGAGAGTAGCTCCTCTAAATCCCCAGGGTGCTTTATGGGTAGCAAGTACGGGTAAGCGCTTGCTGAAACGTAGATTGGCTTCTCTCTTGGTCGAGGTCATTAAAGAGAGTAATCCCGGCATTGTGGGTAGGGCCCACGATTTACGCAAATGGGCAGCCTCTTTGCGTTTCCTTAAGAATTTTTCTGTTGAAGATATTACGTCCACACATTTGTGGGCCTCTAATCATACGTTTTTGACACGATACCTGTCAGTAGCTCTAGACAAACCTTCCTTGCCATGTATAGCTTTAAGGCAGAGGGTCTAGGCGGCCCTAATAGTCACTTCTTGTTTAATTTCATGAAAAGGGTGGGGGGGGGGGGTGCAGTCAGTGTAACATAGGACACCCTAGACCCCGCCGGAGTATAAGAGCTGTGATACTAGTTATGGGTATTGTGATATGAAAATTTCTCTGTACTATTCAGTGCAGGAAATTGTGCTAGTACAATGGTAGTACAAACAACAGTGTTGTTATAAGTAGTTTTAGCTGTGAAAGCAATGTAATTTTAAGCATTGGATATATTTTGCAAGATATATCCACGAGTATTATGGGGTTATATGTGCACATGTAAACTTATAAGTTTGTTATTTTTCACCACTTATGTTGAGTGGGGTGCCTTTTTAACTTACAGATCTGTTCACAGAGTCTCAAGAGTTAACCCTTTTTTTATCAAGCAGGCTTCTTTGAAGCACGGTCCTGCTTGTACCCCTTTTTGTATATATGTGCTGCGCCAATAAATATATATCTTTTTTGAAGTAAGAATACTATGTGGTTGTTTGATTATCTGCTTTTCTAGAGTTATGATATGATTACGAATGTCCCCCTCCAGTCTTAGAAGTCAGGCATGTTCGTCAATGATGGAGGGGCCACTAATAAATTATAGGTTTGACTCCTGTAAGGAGATAAAGAAAACCTAATATTTAGTAGTGGCCCCGTAATCATTGACGACTGGGGCCCTCCCGACCATCCCCTTCCCATTCGTTGATGTATTAAGGATTTTGGTTTACTTGATATGTCAGTGAAGGAAGAATGACGCCTGAGTCAGCGTCTGGTCAAAGATCCACACAAGTACATCCACGATATTATGGAAAGCTTATTGAATAGTTATTCTTATTTTGTTTTTGTTTTTATTTTTTACGAAGTTTTTTCGTAGTGAGAACCCAATTCATAATGACTGAACCATGAGTGAGGTTGCGTGCGCTCATGATGAAGGCTCCTCAAATTTTTAATGCTCTGCGCGGTAGATTCAAACTACGGCGGATGAGTGTTTGAAGAGGGTGCCTTATGTAATAGGCATAATCGTCAATGATTACGGGGCTACTACTAAATATTAGGTTTTCTTTATCTCCTTACAGGAGTCAAACCTATAATTACCATCTATAAGAATGTAGTCATGTATAGGCATTATTATTTATTAGGGCTAATAGCATATTCAATACAGTAAACTTCCGTTAATCCGAAGGGCAGCGGACCGGCCCTCGTTCGGATTAGTGGATTTTTCGGATTATCGGACTTTACCCCTATGAACCTGTGTATAACGAAAACATTGAGACATTAGGCCACCCAAATGACACAATGGTGCACACACACATATCATATGTTCATGAAATCACTTCAAAAGTTTACCATTGTCATTGTAGCCTATTACCTACTTCAAAACATTCAGATTAATGGTCAAAGGAATCTGCTGATATAAACGTCTTCTTCTTCTTCCGTCTACTAGCGAGTTTGTCTTGCTCTTGAAGATCAGATGTGGTTCGGGAAGTAATGCCTTAACAACGGCACTTCCCTGAGAGGTTCTTGTAATTTTCCTTTTGTGATTTTCCTTTTGTGACGTGCTCTGTTATATTATATTGTATTGAAAGCACCCTTGTCTTGTTGTCTTGAAAGCACCCTTGGGACGCTCCGATCACTGAACTATAAATAGTAGCGTATCGGAATGTCCAAAGGTGCGTTTTCAAGCTCAAGACTAATACGTCCAAAGGTGCGTTTTCAAGCTCAAGACTGAATGCGCTTCCAGAAAATGCGGTGCAAGCCAGTAGCGCATCGGAGCGTCCCAAGGATGCGTTCAAGAGCAAAACAAACTCTCTAGCAGACGATGTGGAAGAAGAAGAAGGTGTTTACGTTTATATCAGTAGCTTCCTTTGACCATTAATCTGAATGTTTTGAAGTAGGTAATAGGCTACAATGACAATGGTAAACTTTTAAAGTGAATTCATGAACATATTATATGTGTGTGCTCCATTATGTGTCATTTGAGTGGCCTAATGCCTCAAAAAGGGGACTTTGGGACTTCTTGAAATTCGGACCATTGGGTGAATTCGGATTTGGCCTCAAATTGAAAAATTCGGACTATTGGGAGATTCGAATCATCGGTCGTCGGATTAACGGACTTTTACTGTACATGGTTTGAGAATAACTTTCTAACCGGTATTCATTTCTTTCTAACCGGTTCAGGAACGTTTTGTTTGGAAGAGGAACGAAACGTTAATAATACTGTTTCTGATCGGAACGAACCGTTTCAAAAATAATTTTGTTTTTAAGCCCTGATACAAATAGGTAAATACTCGACCCTCGGCTTAATGGACCTCGATACAACGGATTTCGGATTTAACGGACTCCGGCTGTAGGCGGACAATCCATCTGAACCATTTGGTCCGGTGCTGGATAGATTTGTCTGCTAAGTGGCAAGGCGAGTGACACTTAGGCCTAGTCCTAGGCTATAGATACTCACAAAACTTCAACTGAGCTGCTTTGATAGCGAGAATATCCCAGGTATATTTAATAAACATATATTAACCGAGTAATCTTGACCAAACCGATTCATATCTCTTGTGTAATACTTTGTTTACACTTTACTGGTCTGACGAACGATCCGCGACACACCGATGCCGATGAGTGTGCGCTGTTGCCTTTTGTAACGGCAGCGCTAGGCGGGTTTTTCAAATTACTCTCTGGTCTGGTCTGATCTTTCCTCGTCTCGTACTCCAAAGTTCTTCAATAAATTGCAGGTTCTTCTCTCTTGATTCCTTACCTGCTTCAGTGAACAGTAGTATCTTCTCTATGCTGGTGTTCTGGTTTATCCCGTATTTCCTCCGCACCTCCCGTAGTCCTTCACATTTCAGAAGAAAGTGTTCCAACGTTTCGTCCTCTCCCTGATGGCACACCTCACATAGTTCCTCTTTTCCCACAAATCTTTTCTTCCAATTCAGTTTCAGTGAATTTGTTCGGCTTCTAAACATCAATTGAGATTTATATGTGTTATCATATATATATACTTTCTTCTCTAATGGATTGTTTATTTCTCCGATACATGGTCAAAGTCGATTTCCTTTTCATATCAGTTCTCCATCTCTCCTCTCCCCATTCTCTTACTTTTTCTTTAATACTTTTCTCATTTATTTGCAGTATATTCTCCATACTATTCACATGTATGTTATTCATGTATCTTTTTACCCCTTTTAACCACTGGTTTTCCTTTTTGGACTCCTTCATTTCAATCAATATTTCTCTTAACAGATAATTTTTTCCTTCCAATATGTGTTTTAGGTAACAAAGTTTTATTTTCATATCTCGTTCCACCATCGTTGCACATCCAATCTCTCCCCTCAGTGCCTCCACTGCCACGTAACTTGGAGCTCCCAGTACTTGCCTCCATACCGTATTTTCTATTTTTTGCAGCTTTTCCAGATCACCTCTGTTCCAATCAACTACTGCGCCTCCCGTTAAAACACTGGGGAGCACTACGTTCTTCCAAAAGGTCTTTCCAATGAGAATTTTATTGCACGATCTTGCTATCACAGAGAAGGTGACTCCCGACATTTTTCTTGCCAAATTAATCTTCTGTTCCTTGTATTCTTTCATGTGTTTTCTTGTCTCTGTTATTGTTATTCCTAGGTACTTTATTTCAGTTACAACAGCCACCTCTCCTATTCTCTCTGGTCCTAATTCCTTCTTGTTGAGAATCATGCATTGGCACTTCCCTGTATTCATTCTTAACCTCTGAAGTGCGCATGGGGGTAATTGGAAACGTCCCCCTGTGCTGACGTATTTGAGGTGTTTCCGTCACTAAAATATTCATTGTGCCATTAATAGCATTAATACTTATCCATATGCGCCTATTATGGGTTGATTATAAAGGTATTAACCTGAAACAACAATAAAACGAGTGAAAACAGCGTTTGGATGGTCAAAATCGGAGATATAGCCCGCGAGTTGTATAATGTATGGGTGAGGCAATCTGCTTTCCCGCCAATTTCCCCCAAGGCCACTGAGACACAGTCGATCGATACTCTCTCTCTCTCTCTCTTGCACTCGCTTGCTATCAGTGATGACCACACCCTCCAATCGGATTTCTAATGTTAGCACGAAAATATACCTCAGAATAAGGGAATAACAGGGAAAATAGGTGATAACTGAAGGAGAGGAGGAAAGTGGGGAAGGAGGGGAGGTAGAGGACTGAGATTTTGCATGGCCCAGGGGCCAAAAAAAAAAAAAAAAAAAAAAAAAAAAAAAATATATATATATTTTTTTTTTCGATGTCAAAAGTTGATTTTTTTTTTCTCTGACTCTTAAGAGTCTCCCCGCAGTGCGCCGGGGGAACTCTTAAGAGTCTCCCCGCAGTGCGCCGGGGGAACTCTTAAGAGTCTCCCCGCAGCTCCCGGGTTAAGCCATATTCTCTAGATATGATTATCAATAACCTAATCATTTCTTCCATATCATTCCTGCTGTTGGTTAACAATAGACCATCATCTGCGTAGTATAGCACCGGGATGTAGAATTTTTCATTTTTGAATCCTAATTTACTTTCATAGATTCTCTTTATTATTTGATTCACTATTAATATGAATAGGATATAATATGTGGGGATCCTGTGCACCCTTGCCTGATACCGTTACTTACAGTAACCTCTCCTGCTCTCCTTTGTCCCACATACAATTCTGTTTTGTCATTTGTGTACATTGTGGCAATTATATCTATAATCAGTGGGTGGCATTCATAATCCTTCAGAGCTTTTATAAGAGCTTTCCTATCCACAGAGTCGAAAGCTTTTTCATAGTCTATTGCTGCTACTACTAATTCTTGTTTCCTCTCTTTACTATTTTCTATGCAGTAATTTAATACAAACAGATTATCCTCCAACCTTCTTCCCGGGGTGAAACCTGCTTGTACTGCACTTAGTTCCTCTCTCGCTACAATGTGATCTATTATTCTTGCTTTTACCAGACTCATTATTAGTTTATATCCACTGTTTGTCAAAGCTATTGGTCTATGTTCGTTCACCTTTGGTTTGTTGTTTTTGGGGATCATAACTGTTTTTGACCTTCTCCATTTTTCTGGTATTTTATTATAATTTATTACTTTGTTTAGGCACAGTGTCAGCGTCTCGATACATAGTGAATCCTCAGTTAGCCATTTCAGTAATTCTCCCTTTATATTGTCTGGGCCAGGTTGTTTACCATTTTTAATTTTTGTCAGTGCTGCTTTAACCTCCTCTTCTTTCCATTCCTCCCAAATCATCGTTTCTCCTGGATGCCTTATTAATTCACCTGCAAGGCTGTCCATATGTTCCGTTATTTGCCTCGTCAAGTTTTGGGTTTGCTCATCTACGTTCCCAGTTATTTCATTTCTTTGTCTATATATTATTATGGGATTTCTATTTCTTCTTCCTGTTCCAGTAATGTATTCTTCTTTAACATCCGCATTCCATTCTTGTATTATTTCATTTGGTTGTCTGTTGTATATAGTCTGCCAGTATTCTATAATTTGTTCAGTTATTACACTCTGTTCTAATTTCTTTCTTTCTTCGTCATATATCTCTGGTTCCATTTCTTCCTTCTGATTTATCCCTTTTAACTTATTGATTAACTTCCACATCTTTTTCCCAGTCTTTGGCTTCTTTTGTAACCTTCATCTCATGGATTGTCATAGCCTCCTTTATCTTCTGCTGTGCTTTTTTCTTTTCATCTTTGTACAGGGTTTCATAACGTTCCTTCTCTTCTGTGTTGATTGCTTTCCTTTTTCTCCTGTTATATTCCTTTCACACACACACACACACAGTGACCACGGGTCCAAAACTACTTTTATTTATTTTGCTCAATCGAAAAACACTTGATATACAGGTAGAACATTCTAGTCTTCACCATTCACAAGGTAAAAGTGATTTTTGCCTCCTGATATATTATCTAAGCTAGGTTAGACCATTTCTTGGTCTGGCTAGCTAATAATAAAAGTAGTTTTGGACCCGTGGTCACTGTGTCTGTGTGTGTGTGTGTGTGTGTGTGTGTGTATTTACCTATTTGTATTTACCTATTTGTAGTATACAGGAGTTGAGCTTTTTAGGCTCGTATTGTCCCGCTTCCTGAGTTACAATTATCTAACTTTGCCTTAAAAATATGAATGTTTTTGGCACACACCACTTCCTCTTCCAACTGATTCCATTTACTTATACTTCTGTAAGGGAAACTATACTTTCTCATATCTCCTTTACATCTTCCTTTCATTAGCTTATATCTATGCCCCCTAGTTCTACCATTATCTTTCACAATATAACCCTTCTTGTCCACCTTTTCGAGTCCTCTCACACATTTGTACATCATAATCATATCGCCTCTCTCCCTCCTAGCCATTAGAGATGGTAAATCTAATTTCTTTAATCTCTCCTCATATGGTAATTCTTTCAGTTCTGGTACCATCCTAGTTGCAGCTCTCTGAACCTTCTCCAGCTTCTTTATATGCTTTTTTAGATGTGGTGCCCACACCACTGCCGCATACTCCAGTCTTGGTCTCACCAATGTTTTTATTGTTTTGTACTTACACTAGTTGTACTTACACTAGTTGTATTTGCGGGAGTGAGCATGCTCGTTAATTCCCGCCTCCTAAGATATGTTTGTCATACCGTGCTTTGAAACTATGCACTGATGGTGCAGACACTACTTCGGCTGGCAATTTGTTCCACCCACTAATCGAGTTGGTAGGAAATCTTTTACTTTTCAGATCAGATTTACTATTTAGCACTTTTAGTTTGTAGCTGTGACCTCTTGTCCTCTCACCTCCATCCCTCTCTATGAAGTTTTCTTGGTCGATTTTGTCAATACCTCTAACACATTTATATATCTGAATTTGCTGTCCTCGTTTCCTTCTCTGTGCGTGTGTGTGTGTGTGTGTGTGTGTGTCTCGTTCGTCAGATCAGTAAAGTGTAAACTATAGGTTTGACTCCTGCAAGGAGATAAAGAAAACCTAATATTTAGTAGTGGCCCCGTAATCATTGACGATTATGCCTATTACATAAGGCACCCTCTTCAAACACTCATCCGCCGTAGTTTGATTCTACCGCGCAGAGCATAAAAAATTGAGGAGCCTTCATCATGAGCGCACGCAACCTCACTCATGGTTCAGTCATTATGAAATGGGGTTCTCACTACGAAAAAACTTTGTAACAAATAAAAAAGAAAAAGAAAATAAGAATAACTATTCATAAGCTTTCCATATAATCGTGGATGTACTTGTGTGGATCTTTGACCAGACGCTGACTCAGGCGTCATTCTTCCTTCACTGACATATCAAGTAAACCAAAATCCTTAATACATCAACGAATGGGAAGGGGATGGTCGGGAGGGCCCCAGTCGTCAATGATTACGGGGCCACTACTAAATATTAGGTTTTCTTTATCTCCTTGCAGGAGTCAAACCTATAATTTATTAGTGGCCGATTGACGATTATGCCTGATATCTAAGACTGGAGGGGGACATTCGTAATCATATCATAACTCTAGCAAAGGCAGATAATCAAACAACCACATAGTATTCTTACTTTGTAAAAAATATATATTTGGCACATAAACTTTATACAGCACATATATACAAAAAGGGGTACAAGCAGCAGCGTGCTTCAAAGAAGCCTGCTTGATAAAAAAGGGGTTAACTCTGAGATTCTGAGAACAGATCCACCAGTTAACAAGGCACCCCACTTAAATTAAGTGGTGAAAAAATAAAACTTATAAGTTTACATGTGCACATATAAACCCCATAAAAGTAGTGGATATATCTTGCAAAATATAACCAATGCTTAAAATTAGATTGCTTCACAGCCCAAAAACTACTTACAACAACACTGTTGTTTGTACTATAATTGTACTATCACAATTTCCTGTAATGAATAGTACAGAAAAATTTACATATCACAGCACCCATAAACAGTATCACAGCTCTCATACTCCGGCGGAGTCTAGGGTGTCCTATGTTACACTGACTGCACCCCCCCCCCCCCCCCTTTTCTTGAAATTAAACAATAAGTGACTTAGGGGCCACCTAGACCCTCTGCCTTAAAGCTATACATGGCAAGGAAGGTTTGTCTAGAGCTACTGAAAGGTATCGAGTCAAAAACGTATGATTAGAGGCCCACAACTGTGTGGACGTAATATCTTCAACAGAATTTTGTTTAAGGAAACGTAAAGAAGCTGCCCACTTGCGTAAATCGTGGGCCCTACCCACAACGCCGGGATTACTCTCTTTAATGACCTCGACCAAGAGAGAAGCCAGTCTACGTTTCATCAAGCGTTTACCCGTACTTGCTACCCATAAAGCACCCTGGTGATTTAGAGGTGCCACTCTCAAATATTTGGTTAGAGCTTGCACTGGACATAAATTATGGTGCACCTTTCCCCTTTTCAACGCCGGCACCGTGAACTCTGAAAACACGTGTTCACTGTGCTCATTCTTGGCTATGAACCCTGGGGAAGGTGCAATGTGAATACACTCATTAAGCCTACCAAACCTGAGGCAATTAGCTGTGTTGCTCATCGCCGCCAGCTCAGATACTCTGTTCCTGGTAACCAAAGCCATAAGGAATACTGCCCTTTTTAAAAGTAATGTAAAGTCTGCAGTATTTTGGTACAGACGGGAATGAAGTAACGACAATGCGTTGTCCAGAGACCAGGTAGGCATGAGCTGACGGGGAGGTGGGCGGAGTTTAAAACATGCCCTCATAAAACCTGTTTCCTCCGCGACTGGTATGGTGAGACCGGTAAGGTCCAAAAATGGCATCCTAATCGCTGTTAAGTGATTTTTTAACGTTACTACAGATAAACGTTTCTGCTCGAACAGATAATTTAAATAATTAAAAACCAAAGCCACCGAGGGCACAGTTTGTTCTGTTCTAAGAATCCAAGAAGTAAAGGTTTGCCAATGCGATTGATACTGTCGCTTAGTAGACTGGGTATATTGATTCATGAATTTATTGGTCACGTCTCTACCATATGGTGCTAGCCATTTGGCCTCCTGAATGTCCATAATGCAAAAGTCAGCGAGGTCTTTAGGTTGCCAATTGTGTCTAAGTGGAAAAACCCGACCGGGAGTGACACCGGGTGCGGGCACCACGTTTTCAATTGCTGGTACCACAACTGCGCCGGCCACAGGGGCGTGATTAGCGAGACTACGCCCCGATAATCCTGTAGTTTGTTTACTACGTGGCACATTAGAGACGCATCTGGCGGCGGAAACAGATAAATGGAACTCCACCTGTTCCAGTCTGTCACCAGTGCGTCTGGCCCGCCCGCCGGCGTTATCGTCCGGCGGGTGAGGTACAGTGGGAGTTTGTGAGTCTCCTCTGATGCAAATAAATCCACTTGTGGATGGTAAGGCTCCGCAATCATTTGGTCGAAATTGGTTTGCTTGAGCGCCCATTCTACTGTTGTGCTCTGTCTCCGAGACAGAGCGTCTGCCCAGACGTTTGCTACGCCTGGGAGATAAGATGCGTGAAGATGAATGTCCAGCCTGTTGGCTAGAATAAAAATCTTTTCTGACACGTTTAGCATTGACATTGATGTGGGAGATTTCTAAATGGGACCAAAGCCCTTGACCCTGGTGCCCTTGGTTTGACTGAAAGCCCCAACCTATCGTGCCTGACGCATCCGTGTCTACCCATACCGTCGGCGGAGGAGAGGTCCATGACATGACTGAGTGTAACGTTTCCCTCTTCGCCCAGACCGCTAGTAAGTTGTGGATTAATTTTGGCATGGGCCATAATTTTTTCGCCGGAAATAGCGGAAAATATTTGTTGCCCTCCAATATTAAACGTTTGACTCTCAACCGGCCCAACCTTACAGTTAGTTGAATCCAGTTGAGAGAGCCGACCAGAGACTCCCAGATTCTCCGTGTCGTAGTCAGACTGTGAAGGAACAGAAACAATTTCCTGCGAAATCTGTTGCGATTGTCCACACTCTGACTCAGAGTGAGAGCAGCTGTGTCCCAGACCAGCCCTATCCACTGAACTACTCGTGAGGGAACAAGGTTTGACTTTACCAGGTTGACCTTGAACCCTAGAGTTTTGACATGATTTAATGTTATGTTGACATGATTTATGCATACTTGTTCCGTCTCTGCCACCACTAGCCAGTCGTCTAGATACCACAAAATCCTGATCCCTTGCTCTAACAAAGGCATCAGGGCTTGCCGGACTAATTTCGTGAATAAGCGAGGTGCTAGGTTCAATCCAAACGGCATCCTCTGAAAGACATAAGTCTGATGCTTTATTGTTAAGGCCAGAAACCGTTGAAATCTTTTGTTTACCGAGACATGCCAATACGCGTCTGTCAGGTCTAAAGAACACATCGATCCTCCCGGCGGAAGTGTTAGCCTGATCTGGTTTACTGTCAGCATCCTGAATGACACGATGTGAATATGGAGGTTCAGATAAGACAGGTCTACGACTGGTCTCATCTGAACACTGTCCCTTTTGGGCACTAGAAATAGTTTGGATGTAAAGACTGGGTAATTTTGAGGAACCGGGATGATGACATTCTTGGTGATCATTTCCTGGATCAGTGACTCCACCTCTAATGAAACTAAATTTGCCTTTGTCGGCTGACGTAAACGAGGTCGCCGGAGCCACTGCCAGGTGATGGATGCCCTTGCGTGCCACCATCCTCGCCCACATATTTACTGGCCATGCGCGGTGACACGTCCGGAACGACCCAGTTAGCAGACAAGGGTTCGCCGGCTGTACTACCCTCTGATCCGCCCGCCGTGAGACCGGCCCTGGGAGTGAGAGAGACTTTAGTTTTTTGATGGTGGTGGTGGTGGTGGTGGTGGATGCTTAGCCGACTGGCCGGCGTTGGCAGAAGACGGGCCCTGGCCCGGTCTGTTATAGTTTCGTCCTTTATGACCTGCAAACTTACCTTGTTTATACCTATACTGACCTTGGGGGGAAGAGGACTTAGGTATATGAAAGGACTTTGACCCACCCGGCTGAGCTTTTGCGACTGGCTTGGGTTTGGGAAAGTTAAAAGCAGGTTTCTTAGAAGGGGCGGGACTGTGCTTAAAGGCCTGAGCCATGTTGAAAACAGTTCTCCACACATCAGGGGACATTAAAGAGGGAGTTAGCACCGGCGACATGACCACCTGGTTCGCAATTCTATCAGGAAGTTTCTTCACCAGGGACATCCTCAGATCCTGTCTCGCCCGCACCGCCTCGAGCAAGGCTGTACGGATATCCCCCAACGACTGAATAGAAGTCTGAAGGAGTAACCGCCGAGCTAGTTCAATCGATCTTCTGACATCCGCGTCCGCGATTGCCTGAGTAGATCTTAGCATAGATTTCGCCACCTGATGCGTAACAATGTATTGGGAAAAAAGTCTATACGCCTTCCCCCGTAGCCTAAACTCCCGGTCTAGGTGAGCTGGGGAAGGTGTAGTGAAAGGATCTTTAAGTTCACATAGATTGATTTTGGGGGCAGCTAAAAAAGCAAACAAAGCAGATGGAACTCCGCCGGCCGAAAAGACTGGCAGAGAGAACCAAGAATGGCTGTCCTGAGGAATCTGGTGCGAAGATTTTGAGGTGAAGGTGGTCGCAAAGTTCTGAGCTTCTACCTCCCATTCCACCTAAGGTCCGGGACCCAACTGCCCCACCTTCAACACTGGGTTAGCGGCTGTGTCTGTGACCGTTTGTAAATCTAATTCTGGAGTGAGAGCTGACAGTGCTTTTATATCATTAAAACCGTCATGCTTGGTCCAGTCAGAAAACAGTTTTGAAGCTGAGGCAGGGGGCAGTGCAGGTGTAGCTGTATACACAAAATAGTCATGGTGATAATGGTTCGGAATGGCCTTAATATTAACATCAAGAACATTACCCGCAATATCCAAAGCTCGTAACTTTCTAGATTTATTTCCTTGGATTACCCACTCACGTGGCACTGGAAGTTCCCCTGACAAAGTGGGCTGCGCCGCCTCTGGCTTAGTTGGGATCATTTGTACCCATGAATCATCTGGACCGTATAAAAGGGGCATAGCTACCTTTCTTAACGGTGCTTTATCTAAAGGGGGAGGATTCACATCCGCTACCACCCTTACACTAGAAGTAGTCAGTGCCGCCGAAGCAGGCCTAGTGACCATAGTAGGTGATATAGAGGGAGGGTGCGGAATCTTAGTTAAAGCAATGGAAGCGATCAGAGGCCGAACACTTGAACTTGTCATGGAAGCTCCCAGGTCCACTGTAGGAGTCTCCGGCTGTTGGCTAAATTTTTTTGTTAGAGCAGTAGCTAATAACCCATCTATTTCCTCCGCCGTGACAAATTTAGCAGATGAAGAACTAAGAGGTGAATCATTCCTATCCTGTGAGTCGTCTAGAACTGAACCCGACTCTTGCACCTCCATGTCAGAGATTATAGACACCTCATCCTTGTCATCTGGCCCATCAAAGAGAGTATTTGTGTATTGAAGTAAAATGTGTAAGAGGATCAATTCTAATTGCCTCTATATATAGAAGCCCAAATAATAGCAGGGGAGAGGATGATAACCTACTGAAAGCAATGGAGGAGATAGATAATAGAGAGAACAAATATAAAATTTTTGATAGGAGATTTCAATTTGCCAAGGATCAACTGGGCAAATTGTACTACTCCAGCGGGACAGGGTAGCCTGGAAAATAAGTTTATAGAGAAAGTGAGAGATTGTTTTTTAACGCAACATATTGTAGAGATGACAAGATATAGAGATGGGACGCAGGGGAGTGTACTTGATTGATTTTTAGCAATGAAGAGGATATAGTGGAACATGTTAATGTGGATAGCCCTATAGGTCGTAGTGACCATGCCTGTATAAGCTTTAGTTGTAACATTAACCCTCCAGCCCCGGCTATGTATTATATATATATTCCCCGAAACCCGGGTGTTTTGGCCGAAAAACGTCTAGGCTAGGCTACCGTATATTTGTTAATCTGACTGCTTCCCGCATTCCCGCGCATCCCCAAGCGTAGCTGTGTTATTTACCTGTAGAATGGCATTAAGTAGAGCTCTCTAAGTCAACTGGTTGAGCTGTGATGATGATTTCATTGGAGATAACTTTATGGCCAAAACAGCCACTTTACACTACTTTTGGATACTTAACAACAACATACAGGCACACACAAACAAGCGACACTCTCCTTCTTGTGGCCGGAGATGCGGGGCGACGGTCCAGCCGGCTGTTGTTTACATGCGTCGGACCGACGCCTCGCACACGAAGCTCACAGGCTTTGACCTCATGGGTGTTTAAGAGCCCTTCCGGGCAGCTCGTGTATGCTTTTTTATGGGCGTTCAAGAGCCCTTCCGGGAACAGAGGGTTAATAGAAGCAATAGAAAAATATATATGTATGATAGAGCAGATTATGAGCTGCTGATACAGTGTTTGGACATTGACTGGGGGGAATACTTGAACGGTGAAGACGCTGAAGGAATGTGGAGGAAAATTAGAGTCAAACTGGAGAATGCTGTATCCAAAGGAGTTCGTCATCGGCTAGGTATGTACCGGCGGAAGAGATTGATGGACTACTATTGAATGCACTTAATAGGTTCTTTGGCCCTACGCCGGAAACTCCTTCTGATACGGGAGATCCCGCGATGTCGACGAATGTGCGACCTCTGGCTACATCCTTTGCTTTAGCTAAAATACCTAACCATCCGCTTGTGTCAGACCCAATTTCCAATGTGCCAGGCACAGCAGCTCTCACTACTTCCACTGTGCGAGTCATATCAGACATATCTCCCCCTCCTTTAGACAAGGCGCCAGTAAAAAAACAGGAGCTATGCCTCTTTTTTACGGGCCTGATGAGTCAGGGGTAGCAATGTTACGGAAATGTTTTGGATGTTCATATTAAGGACATTCCAAGTTATTATAACCATGACTTATTCTTCCCACCAAATCCCTCCAGAACGCCATTCTTGGTTCTCTCTTCCGGTTTTTGGTGCCGGCGGAGTCCCCTCTGCTTGGATGCCACCCCCCAAATAATCAATTTAGGCGAATTATAAGCTCCCTTTAGCACGCCTTCCCCAGCTTACCTAGACCGCGAGTTTAGGTTAAGAGGAAAAGCGTTTAAACTGTTTTCGCAATACAGGTATATGGTTCCCAGCAAGTAACAAAGTCTCTGTTACGCTCTTCTCAGGCAATAGAAGCCGCGGAAGTCAGGAAAGCCATTGAACTTTCCCGGCGCTTGCTTCTCCAGACTTCCATCCAAGTCTTTAGGAGATATTCGGACGGCCTTATTAGAGGCAGTTCGAGCAAGGCAGGATCTGAGGATGTTCTTAGTGAAGAGACTTCTTGACCGTATTGCAAGCCAAGTAGTTCTGTCTCCAGTTCTAATTCCTTCTTTGATTTCACCAGCAGTTTGGAAGACTGTTTTCAATTTGGCACAAGCATTCAAGCAAGGTCCCCGCAAGCCCTGATGCCCTTGTTAGAACAAGGGATCAGGGTCTGGTGGTATCTGGGCGACTAACTGGTGGTGGCAGAAACAGAAAAGTTACGCATCAGTCATGTCTACGTTACGTTAAACCATCTCATATCTCTAGGATTCAAGGTCAACTTAGTAAAAGTCAAACCCTTGTTCCCCCACGAGTATTTCAGGGGATAGGGCTGGTCGAGGACACAGCTTCTCTCACTCTGAGTCAGAGTGTGGACACTCGAAACAGATTTCGCAAAAACTGTTTATGTTTCTCCACAAGTCTGACTACGACACAGAGACTTTGGGAATCTCTAGTCGGTTCTCTCAACGGGGTTCAGCTAACTGTGAAGTTGGGCCGGTTGTAAGTCTAACGTTTAATCTTGGAGGGCAAAAAAAAAATCCCACTATTACCGGCGGGGATAGTATGGCCTATCCCAACGTTATTACACAACTTACTAGCGGTTTGGGCGATGAGAGAAATGTTGCACGCAGTCATGTCATGAACCTCTCCTCCGCCGTCGGTATGGGTGGACATGGATGCGTCAGGCACGATAGGTTGGGGCTTTTAGTCAAACCTCGGGCATCAGGGTCAAAGGTTTTGGTCCCATTTAGAAATCTTCCACATCAATGTCAAAGACTTACTAGTCCCCTTATCTGTCCTTCAGGCTCACGGCTCTGCTTTACGGGGCAAGTCGGTGGCCTTCAGAATGGACAATCTGAATGTGGTTCACTGTATTCAGAAACAAGGGTCAATAAGATCTCGGAAGTGGCTAAACGTGTCAGAAAAGATTTTTATACTAGCCAACAGGCTGAACATTCATCTTCACGCATCTTATCTCCCAGGCGTAGCAAACGTCTGGGCAGACGCTCTGTCTCAGAGACAAAGCACATCAGTAGAATGGGCGCTCTTGTGTGTGCGGAGCATTACCATCCACAAGTGGATTTGTTTGCGTCTGAGAAGACTTGCAAACTCCCACTGTACCTCACCCGCCGGACGATAACGCTGGCGGGCGGACCTGACGCTCTGATGACGGACGAGAACAGGTTGAGTTCCATTTATCTATTTTCCGCCGCCAGACGCGTCTCTAATGTGCCACGTAGTCAACAAACTACAGGATTAGCGAGGCGTAGTCTCGCTAATCGCGCCCCTGTGGCCGGTGCAGTGTGGTACCAGCATTTGTACACGTGGTGCCCGCACCCAGTGTCACTCCCGGTCGGGTTGTTCCACTTAGAACACAATTGGCAACCTAGAAACCTCGCGGACTTGTTCATTATGGACATTTAGGAGGCCAAGTGGCTAGCACCATATGGTAGCGACGTGACCAAGATATTCACGAATCAATATACCCAGTCTACAAAGCGACAGTTTCAATCGCATTGGCAAGCTTTTATGTCTTGGATTCTTAGAACAAACCAAACTGTGCCCTCGGTGGCGTTGGTTGTTAATTATTTAATGTATCTGTTCATGCAGAAACATTTATCTGAAATTGATTTATGAGGGCAGGTTTTAAACTCCGCCCACCTCCCCGTCAGCTCAGGCCTACATGGTCTCTGGACAAAGCATCGTATTTCTTCGTTCCCGTATGTACCAAAGACTGCAGATTTTACAAAAGGGCAGTATTCCTTATGGCTTTGGCTACCGGGAACAGAGTATCTGAGCTGGCGGCGATGAGCAACACACCTAATTGCCTCAGGTTTGATAGGCTCATGAGTGTATTCACATTGCACCTTCCCCAGGATTCATAGCCAAGAATGAGCACAGTGAACACGTGTTTTCAGAGTTCACGGTGCCGGCGTTAAAAAGGGGAAAGGTGCACCATCTTTTTTTTGCCCAGTGCAAGCTCTAACCAAATATTTAAGAGTGGCACCTCTAAATCACCAGGGTGCTTTATGGGTCGCAAGTCCGGGTGAACGCTTGATGGAGCGTACACTGGCTTCTCTCTTGGTCGAGGACTTTAAAGAGAATAATCCCGGCGTTGTGGGTAAGACCCACGATTTACGCAAGGGGGACAGCCTCTTTACGTTTCCTTAATAATCTTTCGGTGGAAGTTATTAAGTCCACACAGTTGTGGGCCTCTAATCAGGAGTTTTTGACTCGATACCTTTCAGTAGCTCTGGACAAACCTTCCTTGCCATGTATAGCTTTACGGCAGAGGGTCTAGGTGGCCCTTTTAGTCACGTTTTGTTTAATTTCAAGAAGAAGGGGGGGGAGGGTGCAGTCAGTGTGACATAGGACACCCTAGACCCCTCCGGAGTATGTGTTCGGAACATACGAGCTGTGATACTGTTTGTAGGCATTGTATTATAAAATTTATCTGTAGTATTCATTGCAGGAAATTGTGCTAAAGGCCAATAGTAGTGTTACAACAATTCTTGTTGTAAGTAGCTTTGGCTGTGAAGCAATAGATTTTTGAGAAATCTCGGTAGTTGCAACTACGACTTTTACTTTTGAAGTAATTACTTCTCCATAAGTACACGAGTTCAGTACTTCTACGAATGTACAAGAATTCATTTATGTTTGGTTATATTTTTAGGAATATATCCACTAGTTAATGGGGTTTATATGTGCACATGTAAACTTATAAGTTTTAGTTTTCACCACTTACTTTAAGTGGGGTGCCTTCTTAACTAGCAGATCTGTGTACAGAGTCTCAGAGTTAACCCTTTTTCAAGCAGGCTTCTTTGAAGCACGCTCCTGCTTGTACCCCTTTTTGAGATTTAGGCTGTATAAAGTTTATGCACCCGAATATCTCTTTTTTACAAGAGTAAGAATACTATGTGGTTGTTTGATTATCTGCTTTTCTAGAGTTATGATATGATTACGAATGTCCCCCTCCAGTCTTAGAAATCAGGCATGTTCGTCAATGATGGAGGGGCCACTAATAAATTATAGGTTTGACTCCTGTAAGGAGATAAAGAAAACCTAATATTTAGTAGTGGCCCCGTAATCATTGACGACTGGGGCCCTCCCGACCATCCCCTTCCCATTCGTTGATGTATTCAGGATTTTGGTTTACTTGATATGTCAGTGAAGGAAGAATGACGCCTGGAGTAGCGTCTGGTCAAAATATCCACACAAGTACATCCACGATATGATGGAAAGCTTATTGAATAGTTATTCTTATTTTCTTTTTGTTTTTATTTTTTACGAAGTTTTTTTCGTAGTGAGAACCCAATTCATTATGACTGAAGCCATGAGTGAGGTCGCGTGCGCTCATGATGAAGGCTCCTCAGTTTTTTATGCTCTGCGCAGTAGATTCAAACTACGGCGGATGAGTGTTTGAAGAGGGTGCCTTATGTAATAGGCATGTTCGTCAATGATTACGGGGCCACTACTAAATATTAGGTTTTCTTTATCTCCTTGCAGGAGTCAAACCTATATTCTTCAATTGAGTTGTCAACTTGTTGGAATGGGCTTCCCCGAGACGTTATAGACTGCAGCACCGTTGATTCATTTAAACTCCGCCTAGACAAATATCTCGCATCAAACCCGCGACTGACTGCGTTTGTAAATTAATAATTTTATTTTATCCTCCCCTCAGTTACTAACCCATCTGTCCCCTACTAACTTCCTAATCCTGCCACGGACATTAGTTCCCTTTCCAATGTTCCCTTACCCACTCTAAACCACTGTTTTGACCCTTGATCCTGTGTGTTTTGGAGGACAAGCAGCCTAGAAGGGTCACTAGACCTGTTGTTGCTTGATTTCCTTTGTACTCCTCCTTTGTACTCATGTGTTAGAAGTGCAATGACGTATTCCTCAGAAACATGGGCCGTTAACATAGAGGATGTCAACAGAATGGAGCGTAATGAGATGAGAATGGTGAGATGGATGTGTGGGGCCAGGCTACAGGATAGAATAACAAATGTTGAGCTGAAGAGACGTTTAGGTATAAAGATTATTAGCGAGGTGATGCGTACAAGTAGACTGGGATGTTATGGACATGTGGAGAGAATGGATGAACAAAATTGGGTGAAAAAATGCAGGTCTGTGATTGTGGAGGGAGCTGCACCAAGGGGTGGACCGAGGAAGACCTGGGATCGGACTATACGCGCCGATCTCAAATCCAAGAACTTGACAAGTGAAGCAGCTTTTAACAGGGTTGCCTGGAATGCCGCCATTAGGACAAGAGACTGAAACTGCACGTATGTGTGGAACACTCAGTCTTAAAATGTTATGTATGTACGTATGTACACAGATGTTAGGAAAGCCACGGATTTATCCCGCCGGCTCCTACTACAGAACTCAATACAATTGTATATGCAGAAAGTGTAATCAGAGAAGCATGGAAGGCACACTATGAACGATTGCTAAATGTAGAGTGAATGGGGTAAGGAACAGCTTACTATCGAAAATCCAATATCTGGACCCCCCTCCTTTGATAGAACCAGCAGTAGTGAGCGACGCAATCAATAAAATGAAGGACGGTAAAGCTCCGGGGTGCTCTGACATTGTCGCTGAGATGATAAAAGCCTCAGGGGAGACTGGTGTCAACTTAGTCACTGAGTTGATAAACACCATTATTAAAGATGAGAAAATCCCAGAGGATTGGTTCAAAGGTGTAATAGGTAAATATATACTAAGGCATAGACTACAGTAGATCTGGACTGGACACAAAAATGGAACTTTGCAGTAAGGGACCCAAAATTGGAGAACGAACCCCCAAGTTCGAACCTGGAAACAGCGAAAATATCATATTTTTGCTGTTTCCAGGTTCGAACTTGGAGGTTCGTTCTCCGGTTTTGGGTCCCTTACTGCAAAGTTCCATTTTCGTGTCCAGTCCAGATCTACTGTAGTCTATGACTAAGGAAAAGGGGATGCGCTAGATAGAGGAAATTATAGGGGCCTGAAAATGCTTGACCAAATCATGAAGGTCTGTGAGAGAGTCTTTGAGGGTTTGATCAAGCAAAGCATCTCCATTGATGATATGCAGTTTGGTTTTATGCCAGGACGTTGTACAACCGATGCTATCTTCATAGTCAGGCAGATACAGGAAAGATAATTACTAAAAGGCAGGAATCTTTACTTTGTGTTTGTAGACCTGGAGATGTTGTGCAGTGGGCTATGAGGAAACTTGGTGTGGAAGAGTGGCTGGTGCGTGTGATAATGAAGATGTATGAGGATTCGCGAAGTGCGGTGAGGGCAAAGGGTGTACTGAGTGATGAGTATATAGCTTACGCACGGTACATTATCATCTAAGGGAAAGTGTGGAAATAACGATATGATGTGAAATAGCCTTAAATAGTCAATAAGAATATCATGATAGTAGGCTAGACATAGACCCTTTACTCTGTTTTAAATTATCGTTTAATGATTGTCCATTTTTAACTGACGATAAATTGAATCCCTTAGTAACTAATTTATCTCTACCTTCTGGAAAATATATGATTGTCTTGTATCAATCATCATGTTAACCCCTTGAGGATCATGATGCACTTTACAGTGTATTTTGTCTATTATGAGGTAATTTTATTCAGATTAGGAAGGATATATGGAAGACACACGGTTATTCGAGACAGTCTTAAGCATTTCAACTATCACAGATCCTTCCTAAGCTGTATGAGATTGTCTAATGACAGCCGGAATTAATAAAAAGGCGACATAAACCTCAAGGGGTATATAATAATAATAATAATAATAATAGGTTTATTTAATGTCATTTTTACAATTGCAACCATAGAGTTGAAAATATACAGTGAGTAAAACATACATACAAAGCGTCATTACACATTAAATACTGTACACATAAATTACAAATATTAAGAACAATTTGCCGGAATAATGATGTATTGGCAAATCTTATCATTTCAAAACACTGACTACCTACTTCCTCAAATAATTGTTTATATACCTGGTCATCTGTGGATTGGCACTGTTTTCATGATCACTCCATATTTCGCTACTCTATTCGCAAAGTAACTGATTTCTATAAAAATGGGAAATATGCTAATCACCATTGGCTGAAAATGGACAATTGGCAAATTAATTGGTTGTGATTCTTCCTATTAATGGGCGTGTTTTAGTCTGATCGTCATATATACAGTATATATACATAAGGTTAGATTCAATCACGAATTTCAAGGCTACAGGCTTTTTCATTGCACATTTAGGCAAGAACAGTTTAAGGTATTAGCAAACCTTACAAACGGGCGGGACTGTCTAATCTTAGAAGGCGGAATCAGCCAAAGAAGGATTGATTGTTTGGCTCTTCCCGCCCACAATATTCGGGCGGGAAGGACCTAGCTAAGCGGGTGGGATCTTCTAGTCGGAATGGTCTGAGGGCGGAATAGTCAGTAATCCCTCAAACACTACAATCTTTTGAGAGTGATCAGACAACACAGGACAGGTGGGTTTACAACTCTCTCGGCTAATTTTTTTAGTTTATCTAATTGCAGAAT
This sequence comes from Paralithodes platypus, assembly GCA_032716605.1. NCBI lineage: Eukaryota > Metazoa > Arthropoda > Malacostraca > Decapoda > Lithodidae > Paralithodes > Paralithodes platypus. Next base: position 19,358,715 of record CM064499.1, read on the forward strand.
TAGGAGACTCGGAAATTAGGTAATTATTTTTTACTCGGTAGTTAGCTACATATGTCAAGGGGCTGTGTCTCAATAAGTTGGAAATGCAAAAAAGGGGCACAAGAGATTTATGGAGCATTTCACGCGATTTCCAACGGTATAAGTACCATCCTTATACGATCAGTAGTTACTGAGTTATTGTCGATCAAAGGTTGAAAACTTACATTTCAAGAAAAAGGCTTGTAAAGTTCAGTGATGTCATCACTCCAGTCTAATTACATATAACGTAGTATACATGTTCTCTATTTCGGTTTTAGGCATTTATAGGTAAGTTTATATATTCATATATATTCATATATTCATATATAAGCTTTCCACTAATATTTAGCACCTGGTAATTTTTTCGATATATGGACATACCACGACTGCCCCCCCCCCCCCCTATTTGTACCGTTGAGGGGTGCTACGGCGCCCACGAAAGTTTGAAATAACATCGATTTAGACCAATTTCCCATTGTTTATTTGCCTTGGGAGTTGCCACACTGACGGATGACTGACGTACATTGAGGTTTCTGGGTTCAGCTAAATATTCCAAATTCCATCGATTTTCACCCTCCAACACTGGGCGGTCCCCTTAATTAACCCTTCAACCCCGGGTGGTACACGTGTGTACCATTATGTTTTGACCCGAGGAACCCGGGTGGTACAACATTGTACCATTGCTTGCGTATGTGCTTTCGAATGGCGCGCGTAAACATTTCGTTCCGTGGTCGCTAGGTGACGCCACCAGACACCATGTACGCCACCAAAACAGTCTCTACCCTGCCGCCAACATGGATACTAGCCCAAAAAGTGATTCCCCTGTGTCCGATTCCATGCTCCCTTCGACGCCTGCCCAGGTTCGTCGCGCCCTAACGCAAAGGCACGTACAAGATGCGTTGACTCCCGGAGGTATTGAAATAACTTTGAGGAGTTATGAACGTGGTGAAGGACAAAATAGTGTTGATGACTTGGGCAGTGATAGCTCCGAGTCTTATCAGTCGCACTATAGTGAAGATTTAGACGATCTAGACGAAATTCATCAAAGAGACGCGCAATTTGTTGGATTTGAGCATGACGATGATAGTGATGATAGTACTGAACGTGATATAGTTGTGCAAGGTGATGAGAGTGTAGTGAGAGTGAGCGAATGGGACAGCACTAGGTCGACTGCCAAGTTTAGGTTGAGTGACACGACACCTAGCCCTTCGCCAGCTAAATCCCCATTCAAGATACGTTTTATAAGAAGCAAGTTCTTGAAAAGGCGGTCGCGGCAGCCAGGAAAGAGGCCCTAAAACTTGGTGAGGGAGCAGTGCGTGAGGGTGCCAGTGAGGCTGAGCGTGAGGGTGAGGTTGACCCGCCATTGTCTTCCTTATTACCCCCCACGCCACCCAAGTTGCCCCAGGCGCCCGCCATTGTTCCCCACCACCACCAGCACTGCCTAGGGTTGAGGACCCCCCACTTTCGGCCTATTTACCCCCTATTTCCCCCGAGAGGAGATATACTACTAAAGAAAAGGGAAAAGGGAGAAAATATGTGAAAAAAGGAGCTAAAAGTAGGCGCTCTTTGTTCGAGGCTCCCGCGGCTTCCACCCCTGCTGGTCCCAGCCATACGCCCCCGCAACTTTCCTCAGGGTCCACCCCACCTCTCCAGCCTACAACAGAGGTTCCTGACGATGTATTTGACCTCGCATCCATACCTGCACCTACAGACACTGAACCAATGCTGTCTACGACTCGTCGTAGGCCAAGGAGCCCCGAACCTCTGCATGAAGATGACAGAGCCTCACCTGCCACTCCTTCCCCACCTCGCCGACCTACACGCCGCCCACGCATCATTCGTTCCCCGCGAGATTATGAGGGGGGGTCTGAAGATGAAGGGCACCTCACAGATGACTCTGGCCATGATTACCTGGGTCCACCGTCAGGGCAAGATGACGGCTCTGACGACAACGACGATGACTTTATGGACATCGACGACCCTCAACCCAGACGCTTGGCCCAGGGCCGTCGTGCTCCTGGCCGCCCTGGCCGCCGGGCTGGGCCTGGGCGCCGTCGCGCTCCTGGCCGCCCTAGGGTGTGCGCCGCCAAAGTTCGTGGGCGTGCTGCCCCAGCTGCAGCTCCTCGTCAGCGTTGCCAGCAGGACCCATTTTATATTTTCAACTGGCAGGATGTGGCTGCTGATGAAGTGAATGACCCTGATGTAACCCCTTTTGATGAGGTACAGGAGGGTTCAGGAGTTACCCCAAGTTTTCCCGCAGGCCCCAATGCTCCACCACATGAGCTTTTTGAGGCATTTTTTGATAAGGAGGTTACTGAGTTTGTCATAGAGGAGACAAACAAGCACCACCAAATCCAGGTGAACTTTTTTGGCAAGGTGACCAAGGGCCACATGAAGCGGTGGACCCCAGTGACTCATCCCGAGTTCATGGTGTTCCTGGCAATCGCCATGCTAATGCCTCATGTAAAGAAGCACAGGTTGGCTGACTATTGGATCACCAAAGATCTGATATCCACCCCTGCCTTCGGGAAATACATCTCTCGGGACCGGTACCTCGACATCCTCGGAGCGCTCCATCTTGTCACCAACACCGACATGCATCTCTCTGACAAGCTGTGGAAGATTAGGACGTTGTACGAGATGATGCGAGAACGTTTCACGTCATACTTCACGCCCTTCTGCAATGTCTGTATTGACGAGTCTCTTGTGCTGTTCCGGGGAAAGCTGAGCTTCAGGCAGTACATCCCCTCAAAGAGACATCGCTTTGGTATAAAGTTCTTTGTGCTGTGCGATTGCCAAACTGGCTATGTCCTGGACTTCCTGGTCTACAGCGGGAAGGAAGGGGACGTGGAAATAGACCCCCTCATTGGCTTTGGCGGAGCAGTGGTTCAAGCCATGATGAACCGGTACTTCGAGAAGAATCACGTCCTCTACACGGACAACTACTACACGTCCCCCACTCTCTCAAAGTACCTCCATCAGCGCAAGACGGGGACTGTAGGCACAGTTAGAGCGAAAAGGAAGGGCATGCCAACTTTCCCTCCTAAAACCAAGAAAGGCGATGTCTTCAAGAAGAAGTCGGGACCCATTCTGGCTATCCACTGGCACGACCAGCGGAAGGTCAACCTCCTGAGCACCGTCCACAAGGGGGAAATGGTTGAGACTGGCAAGGTGGATCGCCGCACCCAAGTCAGGGTGACCAAGCCCGATGCTGTAATGGACTACAACATAAATATGAGGCTGGTGGACAAGTCCGACATGCAGATAGGCTTCATCGACTGTCTGCGTACCTCGTGCAGATGGTACAAAAAGTTCTTTCTGCACATGGTGGACATGTCAATGCTGAATGCCTACAATCTACAGGCTTCGGAATCCGCGCACACCCAGGAAGTTCAGTAGCCTGCGGAGGTTCCAAAAACAGGTGTTGGTGGAGCTCCTGGACAGGTATGCTACGCCACAGAGGGCAGTGGCACAACCTGGGCGCCCCGTTCAGGACCGCATGCAGTGTGCACAGTATCTAAATGTGCACAAGCTCGGTTACCTGCCTCTGGAACGAGATGGAGTCACCATTAGCAGAAGGTGGTGCCATGTCTGCTGGAACAGCCAGGTGAGGCCGAGGAAGCAGAAAAAGACCACCATGCAGTGTGTGGAGTGCCAGGTATCACTATGTGCTATACCGTGCTTTGCTGAGTATCACACCAAGCAGGAGTACTAACTAATAATCATAGTGAAAGTACCAAAGACTGACAATATGTATGTATATAGGCAACAAGTGGAAATAAAACAATGTATTGTGATAACAAAGTCATGTATTATGAAAACATATATAAATAAGTGAAAAAAGACAATAAATTGTATATAAAACGTTTACAAAGCATATAACTAAGTGAAAGTGACACATGACATAATATTAGATGGCCAAAGTATAATAAACACCTGTGATAACGAATAATCACTGCCTAATATAACAATAACCCACCTCAATTACTAATAAAATGTACCGTATCAAGTGAAAATGAGCATTATCAATGACAGTGACACTCTCTAATATTATTTTTATTAATCTCACCACCACACCCCCAATGAAATTAATTAAAGTATATATGATCCACCGGGATTCGAACCCGGGTTATCACACACATATTTTTGCCACCTTAACCATTACACCACCAGGACGGTTAAAGGTTTATGCACACGCCTACGACTTATTATCCATTCTCGAATACTGGATATTAATCTAATCATGTTCATATTCCCAACCGCACTATGGTAGCCTACTGTTTAAGTGAAAGCATATTTATCAAAGTGAAAATGACACAACACCCAATACTTGATGGCCAAAGTACAATTATAGGTTTGACTCCTGTAAGGAGATAAAGAAAACCTAATATTTAGTAGTGGCCCCGTAATCATTGACGAACATGCCTATTACATAAGGCATCCTCTTCAAACACTAATCCGCCGTAGTTTGAATCTACCGCGCAGAGCATTTAAAAACTGAGGAGCTTTCATCATGAGCGCACGCGACCTCACTCATGGCTTCAGTCATTATGAATTGGGTTCTCACTACGAAAAAACTTCGTAAAAAATAAAAACAAAAAGAAAATAAGAATAACTATCTAATAAGCTTTCCATCATATCGTGGATGTACTTGTGTGGATCTTTGACCAGACGCTACTGCAGGCGTCATTCTTCCTTCACTGACATATCAAGTAAACCAAAATCCTGAATACATCAACGAATGGGAAGGGGATGGTCGGGAGGGCCCCAGTCGTCAATGATTACGGGGCCACTACTAAATATTAGGTTTTCTTTATCTCCTTACAGGAGTCAAACCTATAATTTATTAGTGGCCCCTCCATCATTGACGAACATGCCTGATTTCTAAGACTGGAGGGGGACATTCGTAATCATATCATAACTCTAGAAAAGCAGATAATCAAACAACCACATAGTATTCTTACTCTTGTAAAAAAGAGATATTCGGGTGCATAAACTTTATACAGCCTAAATCTTCAAAAAGGGGTACAAGCAGGAGCGTGCTTCAAAGAAGCCTGCTTGAAAAAGGGTTAACTCTGAGACTCTGTACACAGATCTGCTAGTTAAGAAGGCACCCCACTTAAAGTAAGTGGTGAAAACTAAAAACTTATAAGTTTACATGTGCACATATAAACCCCATTAACTAGTGGATATATTCCTAAAAATATAACCAAACATAAATGAATTCTTGTACATTCATAGAAGTACTGAACTCGTGTACTTATGGAGAAGTAATTACTTCAAAAGTAAAAGTCGTAGTTGCAACTACCGAGATTTCTCAAAAATCTATTGCTTCACAGCCAAAGCTATTTACAACAAGAATTGTTGTAACACTACTATTGGCCTTTAGCACAATTTCCTGCAATAAATACTACAGAGAAATTTTATAAAAACAATGCCTACAAACAGTATCCCAGCTCGTATGTTCCGAACACATACTCCGGAGGGGTCTAGGGTGTCCTATGTCACACTGACTGCACCCTCCCCCCCCCTTTTTCTTGAAATTAAACAAAACGTGACTAAAAGGGCCACCTAGACCCTCTGCCGTAAAGCTATACATGGCAAGGAAGGTTTGTCCAGAGCTACTGAAAGGTATCGCGTCAAAAAACTCCTGATTAGAGGCCCACAACTGTGTGGACTTAATAACTTCCACCGAAAGATTATTAAGGAAACGTAAAGAGGCTGTCCCCTTGCGTAAATCGTGGGTCTTACCCACAACGCCGGGATTCTTCTCTTTAAAGTCCTTGACCAAGAGAGAAGCCAGTGTACGCTCCATCAAGCGTTCACCCGGACTTGCGACCCATAAAGCACCCTGGTGATTTAGAGGTGCCACTCTTAAATATTTGGTTAGAGCTTGCACTGGGCAAAAAAGATGGTGCACCTTTCCCCTTTTTAACGCCGGCACCGTGAACTCTGAAAACACGTGTTCACTGTGCTCATTCTTAGCTAAGAATCCTGGGGAAGGTGCAATGTGAATACACTCATGAAGCCTATCAAACCTGAGGCAAATAGGTGTGTTGCTCATCGCCGCCAGCTCAGATACTCTGTTCCCGGTAGCCAAAGCCATAAGGAATACTGCCCTTTTGTAAAATCTGCAGTCTTTGGTACATACGGGAACGAGAATAACTACGATGCTTTGTCCAGAGACCATGTAGGCCTGAGCTGACGGGGAGGTGGGCGGAGTTTAAAACCTGCCCTCATAAATCAATTTCAGATAAATGTTTCTGCATGAACAGATACATTAAATAATTAACAACCAACGCCACCGAGGGCACAGTTTGGTTTGTTCTAAGAATCCAAGACATAAAAGCTTGCCAATGCGATTGAAACTGTCGCTTTGTAGACTGGGTATATTGATTCGTGAATATCTTGGTCACGTCGCTACCATATGGTGCTAGCCACTTGGCCTCCTGAATGTCCATAATGAACAAGTCCGCGAGGTTTCTAGGTTGCCAATTGTGTTCTAAGTGGAACAACCCGACCGGGAGTGACACTGGGTGCGGGCACCACGTGTACAAATGCTGGTACCAAACTGCACCGGCCACAGGGGCGCGATTAGCGAGACTACGCCTCGCTAATCCTGTAGTTTGTTGACTACGTGGCACATTAGAGACGCGTCTGGCGGCGGAAAATAGATAAATGGAACTCAACCTGTTCTCGTCCGTCATCAGAGCGTCAGGTCCGCCCGCCGGCGTTATCGTCCGGCGGGTGAGGTACAGTGGGAGTTTGCAAGTCTTCTCAGACGCAAACAAATCCACTTGTGGATGGTAATGCTCCGCACACGCAAGAGCGCCCATTCCACTGAAGTGCTTTGTCTCTGAGACAGAGCGTCTGCCCAGACGTTGGCAACGCCTGGGAGATAAGATGCATGAAGATGAATGTTCAGCCTGTTGGCTAGTATAAAAATCTTTTCTGACACGTTTAGCCACTTCCGAGATCTTATTGACCCTTGTTTCTGAATACAGTGAACCACATTCAGATTGTCCATTCTGAAGGCCACCGACTAGCCCCGTAAAGCAGAGCCGTGAGCCTGAAGGACAGATAAGGGGACTAGTAAGTCTTTGACATTGATGTGGAAGATTTCTAAATGGGACCAAAACCTTTGACCCTGATGCCCGAGGTTTGACTGAAAGCCCCAACCTATCGTGCCTGACGCATCCATGTCCACCCATACCGACGGCGGAGGAGAGGTTCATGACATGACTGCGTGCAACCTTTCTCTCGTCGCCCAAACCGCTAGTAAGTTGTGTAATAACGTTGGGATAGGCCATACTATCCCCGCCGGTAATAGTGGGAAAAATTTGTTGCCCTCCAAGATTAAACGTTAGAATTTCAACCGGCCCAACTTCACAGTTAGTTGAACCCCGTTGAGAGAACCGACTAGAGATTCCCAAAGTTTCTGTGTCGTATTCAGACTGTGGAGAAACATAAACAGTTTTTGCAAAATCTGTTTCGAGTGTCCACACTCTGACTCAGAGTGAGAGAAGCTGTGTCCTCGACCAGCCCTATCCCCTGAAATACTCGTGGGGGAACAAGGGTTTGACTTTTACTAAGTTGACCTTGAATCCTAGAGATATGAGATGGTTTAACGTAACGTAGACATGACTGATGCGTAACTTTTCTGTTTCTGCCACCACCAGTTAGTCGCCCAGATACCACCAGACCCTGATCCCTTGTTCTAACAAGGGCATCAGGGCTTGCGGGGACCTTGCTTGAATGCTTGTGCCAAATTGAAAACAGTCTTCCAAACTGCTGGTGAAATCAAAGAAGGAATTAGAACTGGAGACAGAACTACTTGGCTTGCAATACGGTCAAGAAGTTTCTTCACTAAGAACGTCCTCAGATCCTGCCTTGCTCGAACTGCCTCTAATAAGGCCGTCCGAATATCTCCTAAAGACTTGGATGGAAGTCTGGAGAAGCAAGCGCCGGGAAAGTTCAATGGCTTTCCTGACTTCCGCGGCTTCTATTGCCTGAGAAGAGCGTAACAGAGACTTTGTTACTTGCTGGGAACCATATATTGCGAAAACAGTTTAAACGCTTTTCCTCTTAACCTAAACTCGCGGTCTAGGTAAGCTGGGGAAGGCGTGCTAATGGCAGCCAAGCAGAGGGGACTCCGCCGGCACCAAAAAACCGGAAGAGAGAACCAAGAATGGCGTTCTGGAGGGATTTGGTGGTAAGAATAAGTCATGGTTATAATAACTTGGAATGTCCTTAATATGAACATCCAAAATATTTCCGTAACATTGCTACCCCTGACTCATCAGGCCCGTAAAAAGAGGCATAGCTCCTGTTTTTTGACTGGCGCCTTGTCTAAAGGAGGGGGAGATATGTCTGATATGACTCGCACAGTGGAAGTAGTGAGAGCTGCTGTGCCTGGCACATTGGAAATTGGGTCTGACACAAGCGGATGGCTAGGTATTTTAGCTAAAGCAAAGGATGTAGCCAGAGGTCGCACATTCGTCGACATCGCGGGATCTCCCGTATCAGAAGGAGTTTCCGGCGTAGGGCCAAAGAACCTATTAAGTGCATTCAATAGTAGTCCATCAATCTCTTCCGCCGGTACATACCTAGCCGATGACGAACTCCGTGGAGATTCGACAGTACCCTGAGAGTCGCCTAGAAGGTGACTGGACTCTTCAACCTCCATCTCTGAGACCAGAGATCGTTGTTCTTCATCCGTTAAGTCTGGCTTATCATGGGAAGATCCCGCCGAAGCCGGGACCTCCACATGTTGCCATGTTAAAACTGGGGTAGAAGATGGTACATCGGCATCCCGTGGACGTCAGCACTAGTTGAGTCACAAAGGGATGTGTTCTGTCCTGCCAGGACTGTGAGTATCGCCATACACCTTGGCTGTGGCTGTCCCTCGCTTGCGAGCTCGGTATACTCTCTGAAAGAGAGCCCTGTAAAGGTTTATGATAATTAAAAGCTCCCATAGCTCATTAACACATTGAAAGCAGAGCTGGTGAGCAAAATCATAAAGTATACTAATTAATTTAATTTATATTTAATTGTATTAAAATAAATTACTATAAATAAACACAATATTATCCTAATATAATCATAGAAAATATATATGGTTATTATTATTCAGTGATTAAATTATTTCATTAACAAATAAAAATAATATAGGGATACCTGATCTTAACGGCGTTGAACATACAGCAATGAGAGGTTCAAGTGCCGATATGACAGAGACTGGGGGAAAACTACCCCGCCCCCGGGAACTACCTGGTCACCTGGTGCAACACCGGTACTCCGCCCTGGAAAAAGAATTTTCCAGGGATTAATGCTCATAGGGTTACACCCAAAAAAATGGTACAAAATATGTGTCACAAGACCGCCGGTCAACGAACCGTAGCACTCCACCACTACTTTTCGTTTTCCTTTAGTTTCATATTAAAGATTTCAGGATATATTTACCTGTCCAGAAGATTTTAAGCATATCTTCTGAATCCTCATAAAGATGAAGTATATCTTTATTAAAGATGAAGTCTTTCAAGTATCCCTTTACACTTGAAACATTAGTAAGATTCCGGCATCTTTTTATCCCATAAAAAGTCTAAGCCTATCCTAATCTCTAATCCGGCTTCTCCCAGAAGCCCTCATAGATCGCCGTCTTGAAGGCTGTGATACCCTATTGTATCAATCAATTGTTTGGCAAATGATCGCGAATTGCTAATCAGTTAATATAACCACCCGAAGGTATAACCGCCGGGTTTTATATGCAATGTCAAACCAATTGTACCTGCCCCAGACCTTTTTTGTAAAAAGGTCGCCGGGAGGGAAAGACTAAACAAACAAACAACATTGTTTCAATTGTTTATTAAGGATTTCAGCATATCTTTTACCTGTTCGAAAGAATTAAGCATAACTTCTGAATCCTCATAAAGATGAAACATATCTTTATTAAAGATGAAGTCTTTCAAGTATCCCTTTACACTTGAAACACTAGTAAGATTCAGGCATCTTTTTATCCCATAAAAAGTCTAAGCCTATCTTAATCTCTAATCCGGCTTCTGCCAGAAGCCCTCATAGATCGCCGTCTTGAAGGCCGTGATACCCTATTGTATCAATCAATTGTTTGGCAAATTATCGCGAATCGCAAATCCGTTAATATAACCACCCGAAGGTACAACCGCCGGGTTTTATATGCAATGTCAAACCAATTATACCTGCCCCAGACCTCTTTGTAAAAAGGTCGCCGGGAGGGAAAGACCAAACAAAATAACTGTGTGGAGCCCCCCTCGCCGGGAATAACACAGGAAGCCTGATCCCAGGCTTGACCACAGAAAACGCAGTTTCTGATGAGCCCTCAAGCGACCAAACTCGTCGGGGTAACTTACCTATTTTAGCCATCCTGACTAAAACTCGGTAAACAAAAACGGTGTTCTCGGAGCAACGAGAAAAAACGCCGGAAAGGTAACCCACACCAAACGAGACATAACAGGAGGGCGTAATGCATAAAGCAATGAATAACACAGGAAGCCTGATCCCAGGCTCGACCACAGAAAACGCAGTTTCTGATGAGCCCTCAAGCGACCAAACTCGTCGGGGTAACTTACCTATTTTAGCCATCCTGACTAAAACTCGGTAAACAAAAACGGTGTTCTCGGAGCAACGAGAAAAACGCCGGAACGCCCACCAAACGAGACATTTTAACACATTTTATACAAAGGGTGTGCGCAAAATTAGGGATACCTGAACAGGAGGGCGTAATGCATAAAGCAAAAACCGGGGCAAAGGTAGCCATGACAGAGACTGGAGGGAAACTTACTCCAGGTTCTGCATAGACCCGCCGGGACCCAGCTCTGGAAAAATAAAATTTCCAGGAATTAATGCTCATAAGGTTAACCCACTCATGTTCGCACACAGGTGTTAAATAACCCGCCGGGTAACGAGACGTAATACTCAACGACCACAGCTCGCTACGCGGTGGGGTGGGGGCAGTGGGTGTCGCTCCCTCTGGACCCGGCCCTGGCGCCCTGGGCCCAACCTGGACGAAATGGATCCAGAGGGTACAGTACGTAGTGTTTCCCCGGACTGGCACTTTCCGCCCAATAGTATAGGGGCCCGAACCTGGTGGTAGCGCTCCAGGAGGCTGCCCTGTCATTTGGCGAAAAATATCAGGCCAGTCGTAGTGCCGTGTACGCGCACGGGGTGCGTCCCTGCGGCTGGTTCTGGTGGGGCGTACCGAGGCCACTGGATCCTACCCCCTTGTAATCACTTGGGGGATGGTGCTGGGAATGGTCCCGGGGTAGACTGGAGCCGGAGTTCTGGGGGGGGGGTGATGCTCATCTGCCAGCCAAACCTACCTAACTATGACTAAAATCAAAGAAAATAAACGTAAGTCCGATGAAACAAAACCGCACAGGACAATGACAAATGCCCCCACAAACTCAGACTTGCTAGTGTGAATGTTGGTAGTTTGAATCTGCGTGCGAATGAAGTGGTTGAGATGTGTGAGAGGAGGCGAGTGGACATCTGCTGTACCCAGGAAACACTCTGGAAGAGGCATGGGGTACAGTGGATTGTCGGAAGGAGGAAAAGATATAGGATATACTGGATGGGTGTGGAGACTGATAAAGCGAAAGGAGGAGTGGGTGTTCTGGTGGCTGAAGAGCTGGCGGAAAGTGTGCTTCAGATTACGAGAGTTAGTGAAAGGCTGATTGTTTTGAAGTTGAAAGTTGGTGAAAGAATTCTGAATGTGATATCTGCATATGCCCCACAGGCTGGTTTACAGAAAGAGATAAAAGAGGACTTCTGGAATGACACCGTCAGTGTCATTTCAGGCCTCTCGGAGAACGAAATAACTATCGTGGGGGGGGACCTCAATGGTCACGTGGGAGCATCTGCAGATGGATACGAGGGGGTACATGGAGGAATTGGTTACGGAAGGAGAAATCTAGAAGGCGAATATATATTGGAGTCCTGCGTTGCACTCAACATGGTTGTGTGTAACACAAAGTTCAAGAAAAGACAGAGCCACCTGATCACATATAACTCTGGGGTCTCCAGTAGCCAGATAGATTACTTCTTGGTTAACAGGAAAGACTGGAAACTAGTTCGAGATGTAAAGGTCATCCCGAGCGAAGAATGTATCCCCCAGCATAAGCTACTTGTGTGCGACATGAGCTTATACAGAGATCCTAAGCGCAAGAAGGTTTACATACCCAAAAGGAAAGTGTGGCTGCTGAAGGACAAGGAAGTTAGGGATAGGTTTCATAATGAACTGGAGGAAATGAATAGAAATAAGGAAGCTAGGCCTAACGATGTAAATAGCCAATGGAACTTTCTTAAGCATAGCCTTATCGCTGCCACTGACAAAGTCTGTGGGAAAACAAAGGGTCACCCCAGGAATAAGACCTCTTGGTGGTGGAACGATGAGGTAGAACATGCTGTGAAAGAGAAAAGGAGATGCTTCAAAGCATGGAAGAAAGGAGGCAGCAGGGAGGAATACCAGGCAGCTAAACGAACTGCCAAAAGAGTTATTTACAATGCTAAAAATCGCATTAAGGACCTGGTCCTCGAACAAGTGTGTAACACTGACAATCCCAATGGGATCTTCAACCTAGCTAGGCGAGTTAAAAATGACAGTAGGGATATTATAGGTGAACAGTGTGTTAGAGATGATAATGGGAAGATTGTGTATGCAGAAAATGAAATCAGAGAAGCATGGAAGGTACACTATGAACGATTGCTAAATGTAGAGTTTGAATGGGATAAGGAACAGCTTAGTATCGAAAAACCAATATCTGGGCCCCCTCCTTTGATAGCACCAGCTGTAGTGAGCGACGCAATCAATAAAATGAAGGACGGTAAAGCTCCAGGTTGCTCCGACATTGTCGCTGAGATGATAAAAGCCTCAGGGGAGATTGGTGTAAACTTAGTCACTGAGTTGATAAACACCATTATTAAAGATGAGAAAATCCCAGAGGATTGGCTCAAAAGTGTAATAGTAAATATATACAAAGGAAAAGGGGATGCGCTAGATAGAGGAAATTATAGGGGCCTGAAAATGCTTGACCAAATCATGAAGGTCTGTGAGAGAGTCCTTGAGGGTTTGATCAGGCAAAGCATCTCTATTGATGATATGCAGTTTGGTTTTATGCCAGGACGTGGTACAACCGATGCTATCTTCATAGTCAGGCAGATGCAGGAAAGATACCTACTAAAAGGCAGGGATCTTTACTTTGTGTTTGTGGACCTGGAGAAGGCCTTTGATAGGGTACCTAGAGATGTTGTACAGTGGGCTATGAGGAAACTTGGTGTGGAAAGGTGTCTGGTGCGTGTGATAATGAAGATGTATGAGGATTCGCGAAGTTCGGTGAGGGTGAAAGGTGTACTGAGTGATGAATTCGCAGTCCGTGTTGGAGTCCATCAGGGTTCAGTGTTAAGCCCCCTCCTCTTTATTATGGTCTTGGAGGCGCTGTCTAGAGTTTTTAGAGGCGGACTCCCGTTGGAACTGTTTTATGCAGACGATTTAGTCCTAATAGCTGACAGTATGCAGGATGCTGAGGCCAAATTCAGAAAGTGGAGAGAGGGCATGGCGAGCAAGGGTTTAAGAGTCAATATTAACAAAACCAAGGTTATGCATTGTAGTTTGAGACGAGGCAATGTGGAAAAGAGCGGTGCATACCCATGTGCAGTGTGTGGAAAGGGAGTGGGCGTTAACTCAATTCAATGTAGCATCTGTCGATGTTGGGTACACCATGGGAGTAAGCGCTGTAGTAGAATAAAGGGGCCCCTGCCGAAGGATAAGTCAGAAATAGAGAAATTTGAGTGCGTAGTGTGCAAAGGCGAGCTTGTGTTAAGTGATGATCCTGTGGCTGTGAATTTTGGAAATGAGTCTTTGGAGCTGGTGAAACAAGTTTTGTTACCTAGGAGATACCATCTCTGCCGGTGGTGGGGCCGAGGCTGCCACTGTTGCTAGAATTAGGTGTGGCTGGGGGAAGTTCAGAGAATTGATGCCAATCCTGACCATGAAAAGAATGCCTCTCCCCCTGAAGGGAAAGGTGTATGCCTCATGTGTTAGAAGTGCAATGACGTATGCCTCAGAAACATGGGCCGTTAAAGTAGAGGATGTCAACAGAATGGAGCGTAATGAGATGAGAATGGTGAGATGGATGTGTGGGGCCAGGCTACAGGATAGAATAACAAATGTTGAGCTGAGGAGACGTTTAGGTATAAAGAGTATTAGCGAGGTGATGCGTACAAGTAGACTGGGATGGTATGGACATGTGGAGAGAATGGATGAACAAAATTGGGTGACAAAATGCAGGTCTGTGATTGTGGAGGGAGCTGCACCAAGGGGTGGACCGAGGAAGACCTGGGATCGGACTATACGCGCCGATCTCAAATCCAAGAACTTGACAAGTGAAGCAGCCCTTAACAGGGTTGCCTGGAACGCCGCCATTAGGACAAGAGACTGAAACTGCACTTATGTGTGGAACACTCATTCTTAAAATGTTATGTATGTTTCCTAAGTAAAGGATATCAGAATATCTTAATTTGTCCAAAAGATTTATGAATACCCTCTGACATAATATATAAAGACCATCATGGCGTTTATAAGTGATTAAGTCTTTCCGGTGGTGTTTGTTTCCAGATTAAATTTTGGAAAAAAGCCCCTAAAAAAGACGCCGGCCCCCGAATTATCTCGTAGATAAAAAACTGGGAAGCCTGACAAATATACGAGATCTAACTTCTGCCGAAGTATCTTTTTAGATCGCCGTATGTTGAAGGCGGCGATACAAAACGTATCCCTCAAATGTCTGGTTAACTAACTGAATTGTAAATTCGTTATTCTCATCCGTGCAAGAAGCACCCGCCGGGTGTGAATAATAGTTTAAAAAACGTTAACCCCAATTGTGCCCTAAAGCGCCGTATGTTGAAGGAGGCGATACACAATGCATCCCTCAATTGTCTGGTCAACTAAACTGAATTTTGAAAATTCGGTCATCCCACCCTTCCAGGTTGCACCCACCGGGTGATTAAAGTTTAAAAGTTAACCCCAATTGTTCCTCTCCCCATTTTTTTTAAACAGATCGCCGGGGAGGAAATACAACTACAGCATAGTTTTATATTGGCTTTGCAAAACCGAAAAAACTACAAACAACACGTGTCCGTATGAACACTGTTAGATGGGTACAGCCAACCCGCGGGAATCGGAAGGAGCCTGAAATAGGCACCCCAGAGACGCAGACCTGGGGAGCCACAGACACCCACTCGCGGGGCAAACAAGCCTGTTTTAAACCACGCGTGGCCAAAACTAGGCAACCAGCCGGGGTTATCAAGGTGAAACCGAGAAAAACCCGCCGGAAAAAACCCACCCCGTCCAGATACCATCTGAACGCAACACCGGACCGAGGCGTAGCTAAAACACAACTAACGCCGGGCCCAACATAGTCCGTGGAATTAGCCAATACACAACTAACCCAGGACACATAAATAGTCCGTGGAATTAGCCAATACACAACTAAACCAGGATACACATGACACAGTAGTACATATTTAGAAAATAAATCAATAACACTTGTATATGTGATAAAGCTACGAGAGGCTGGCTAGGCCTAGGCAGACGGATAACATGTCGGAATATAAACAAAAAGCACTGAATTATATCACAACAGGAACCACCGCCAACACACCACTGTAGCAAACACTTCCGGCAAAGGGAAGAACTGACTCGGGACCCAGAAAAAACTTCACTAAGTGAAGAAAAATACGCTGGGAACGACAGCAAAAATACGCTACCTCATCAGAAAGATAAAAGGAAGCAATAACGTGTAATGAAAGCCGCCTGCATCACAAAGCTAGCTAACTGTGAAAAAGTTCACCTGTCCACAACAGGACCACGAGGGTACATCCGAAATAGATGCCCCAAACACACGACCCAAAATACACTGCACTGCGGGCAACCAGCCCAGGACACTCCTGCTACGCATATCCTAACCTTACTCGATACATCCCGGAGTAAACAAATGAGAAAAAACTCACTAGGGACGCAACAAATGCGGAACCCGCGGAGTGTGGGGAGACATGTCCGGGCAGGCTGAGCGCAGAGCAGAGAAGGAAGAATGACGCCTGCAGTAGCGTCTGGTCAAAGATCCACACAAGTACATCCACGATATGATGGAAAGCTTATTAGATAGTTATTCTTATTTTCTTTTTGTTTTTATTTTTTACGAAGTTTTTTCGTAGTGAGAACCCAATTCATAATGACTGAAGCCATGAGTGACGTCGCGTGCGCTCATGATGAAGGCTCCTCAGTTTTTAAATGCTCTGCGCGGTAGATTCAAACTACGGCGGATTAGTGTTTGAAGAGGATGCCTTATGTAATAGGCATGTTCGTCAATGATGGAGGGGCCACTAATAAATTAACCCCTTAATCCTAGGTAATAAGTGCATCTATCTATCTATTGCCTGATGCCGTGATCCCCGAAGGGGTGGCCACGAACGAACCGCCCCCATGCACCTCTGTCCCCAGTCAGTCGACGCCCCTCCCCACAACCAGCACCGCCTTCGTTCATGTACTTCCTCACTCCATCCTTCCACCTCTCATTCGGTCTACCTCTCCCTCTCCGTCCCTCCACCTCGCTCTCGTAAACCCTCTTAGTTATTCTCTCGCTTTCCATAAGTTCCATATGGCCGAACCATCTCAAGTTGTTCCTTTTCACACTTTCCAGCACATCTACCTCCACACCACACCTCCTTCTTACTTCCTCATTAGTCTGTATATCCCTCCATGTAACTCTGCACGCACTCCTTAAGTAATTCATTTCCAGTGCTCTCACTCTTGGTCTGAGTCTCTCAACCAACATCCATGCTTCGCTTCCGTAAGTCAGTGTCGGGATTACCACACTGGCATGCAAGGACTTCTTCACTTCCATACTGACCACCCTATTTCTTGTTACTGCTTTTAGCATTCCTACAACCCTCTTCCCCTGTTGTACCCTCTCCCGCACTTCTTCATCCATAGTCCCATCTTTACTCAACACACTGCCCAGATACTTAAAAGAGTTGACGATCTCCATAGCCTGACCGTTCAGCTTCACCTCACACTCTGTGACTTCACCCCTTTCGAAGACCATAACCTTGCTCTTCCCCGCATTTACCTTCAAATTCCGTTTTTCGCACACTGTTCCAAACTCATTTACCAGACCCTGCAACTCCCATTCATAAATCACTCATCAGAACTGTATCATCCGCAAACAGCAGTATAGGTAGCTTCCACTCAATTCCCTCCCTTTTCAGCGATACACCAACATCCACTGCTCTTGATAGTATTTCTTTCATGACTCCATCCATATATACAGTAAACAACCACGGGGACATCACACACCCTTTACCTTTTGATACCTTTTGATGTGTTCGCCACTCTTCTAGCGGCACCAAGGAGCGCGACGCCCCTCGTTATGGGTGGTGATCTGGTGCAGTAGACTGTTTGAAGCGACAGCTCGCTCCCTTGCGAGGATGGGCTCGTCTGGAAACTTTTTGAAGTTCGACATCTAGGGCTCTCTTGAAGTTGTCTAACGAGATGTCCCTCATGTCTCTTACTCGCCGTGGGAGTTTGTTGAAGAGACGTGGGCCTCTGTGTGATAACCAGCCCTCTCACAGAGAGCCCATAGCACCCCTGTTATTCATCCGGGGGATTTCGCATTCCCAGCCTCTCCTATCACTGAATTTCATGACTATCGGAGTATGCAGGTTTGGTACTAAACCCTCTGCGATTTTCCACGTGTATATTATTAGGTAACATTCTCTTCTACGTTCCAGTGAGTACAGATTCAGTGCTCTTAAACGCTCCCAATAGTGTAGCTGTTTTATCGAACTTATATGCGAAGTGAAATTTCTTTGTACACTCTCTACGTCATTTATTTCACCTGCTTTGTATGGGGATGTTAATACGCTACAGTAGTCAAGCCGCGGTAGCACTAGAGATTTGAAGAGCGTTATCATAGGTAATTCACCGCGCGTTTTAAAAGTGCGCAGAATCCAACCCGTTAGATGTTTCGCAGCCGCCACTTTGACCTGGTTATGTACTTTGAAACCCATATTTTCA
The DNA here is from genome assembly GCA_032716605.1 of Paralithodes platypus. Taxonomy (NCBI): domain Eukaryota; kingdom Metazoa; phylum Arthropoda; class Malacostraca; order Decapoda; family Lithodidae; genus Paralithodes; species Paralithodes platypus. Next base: position 19,376,836 of record CM064499.1, read on the forward strand.
GACATTAATACCCCAAGGTCTTTCACACTGTCTTTTCGTTCTATTATGTGGTTAGATTCTGTTAAGTAATTTGTAATTTCTTTAACACCATTATTATCTCCGTACCGTATTAATTGGAATTTTTCTTCATTTGTTGTTTTCCCTGGTCTACTGGGACACTACATTCATGTCTTCCTGCAGTCGGCCCGTGTCCTCTTGTGTGTTTACTATCTTGCTTAATTTTGTGTCATCAGCAAAAGACGACACCGTACTGTGTCTGGTGTTGGTATCTATGTCGCAAATTAGTATGAGGAACAGAAGGGGCGCTAGCACTGTTCCTTGGGGCACTGAGCTTTTGACATCCGAAGGCTCAGATGTGACTTGGTTTACTGTTACTGATTGTTTTCGGTTTACGAGGAAATTGTATATCCACCGTCCGATTTTCCCAGTTATACCTTTTGCTTTCAGTTTGTGGGCTATTATACCATGGTCACATTTATCAAATGCCTTAGCAAAATCGGTGTAAATGACATCCACGTTTTTCTTTTCTTCTAGCGCTTTAAGAATTTTGTCATAGTGTTCCAAAAGTTGTGAGAGACATGATCTTCCCGCTCTGAACCCATGTTGACCGGTGTTGTGTAGTTCATTTGCCTCCATGAATGTTGAAATTTTGCTTCGCAGGACTCGCTCGAAAACTTTAATGATGTGAGAGGTTAGAGCTACCGGGCGGTAGTTTTTTGGTAGTGCTTTACTCCCTCCTTTATGCAGTGGGGCAATTATTGCATTTTTCAAGCTATCTGGTATGTCACCAGTGTCTAGACTCCTTCTCCACATTATAGCCAGGGGTTTTGAGAGGTTTTCCTTACATTTCTTCATTAGGATCGAATTCCATGAGTCCGGGCCTGGTGCCGAGTGGGATGGCATGTTGGAAATGGCCTCTTCTATGTCTTTTGGACCGAAATCAATATCCAGCATCTGGGGGGTTTCCGTGGGGGCGGTTTCCATGAAAAATATATTATGGTCTCTGATGACTTTTGTTTCATCAGGCTCACTGAATGCCATTTCATACTGCCTGCTTAAGAGTTCGCTCATTTCCTTTTTGTCCCCTGTGAAAGAGCCGTTCCCTTTGCTCAGTGGGCCGATGTTTGATGTTGTTTTAGCCTTTTGTTTGGCGTATGAAAAGAAGTATTTGGAATTTTCCTTTATACCTGCAATAGCTTTCCTCTCCTCTTCCATATGTTGTAGTTCATATGATATTCTTAGCCTTTGTTCAATTTCCACAATTTCTCTATCTATTTCGGCCTTTTGCCTATCCTGTAGATTTTGATGTGTGCGTCTTTGTGCGAGTAATTTTCTTCTTCTGTACAGCCTCCTCCTTTCCCGATCTTGTTTGCTTCTTCGTTTTGTTTGTCTTGCAGGTATATGGTGGCTACAGATTTGGGTCATGGTTTCTGTTATTAAGACTAGACATTCTGCTGGTGTCAGGTTATTCATTAAATCTTCCCAGTCTATTTCCTCCATTTCTTGATTTACCTCTTCCCACCTAATGATTTTTTTATTGAAGTTAAATTTACTGAAGGGGCCGGTTTTTGTTCTCGATTCTGAGGTTGTCTGTACACTTTCTAAGGTTGTTTTGATTTCAATTAATTTATGATCTGAGTATGTTGTGTCCGATATGTTAATGCTGTGTACTAGAGAGTCGTTGTTAGTGAAGACCAGGTCTAAGATATTGTTTTCCCGTGTGGGTTCAGCAATATGTTGGGTAAGATTAAAAAAATCGCAAAGTTCAAAAAGCTCTCTCGTATTAGTATTTGCTTCTCCGGTGTTATTTACCACTAACTGGTTTTCTAGTTGTCTCCATTTAATGTTTGGTAGGTTAAAGTCTCCTAGCCATATAATAGTTGGTGTTGGGTTCCCCAGGGTATCCACTTCTGATTTTATTTTGTTGAGCTGGGTTTTGAATTCTTCTCGGGATGAGTCTGGAGGCCTGTATGTAACAATAACTGCTAAATTTAGGGATTCTATTTTAACTCCAAGTATTTCCACCACTTCATTACTGTTATTTAGGAATTCAGTACATATCAGTGAGTCATGGATGTACAAGGCTACACCTCCATGTGATCTATGCGTTCTGTCCGCCCTATGTAGGTTGTAACCAGGAATTCATACCTCACTATCTTCCTGATCTTTAATGTGAGTTTCTGTGAGAGCCGCAAATATAGCGTTTCCTTCTTCTAGCAGGCCCCTAATACACTCTAACCTCCATTTAACGGATTCCGATTTAACGGATATCGGCAATAACGGTAAAAAAATGTAGGCCGGACAATGGACCCAGCAACGGACATAGTCCGTTGCTATAAAAAAGTTGGAGCAAAGTCCGTTGCTCTATCTATTTATCTCTCTAATGCACCTACCTAAATCCCTTATACATTAACATAACTATGTCTTATTTGGACTTTTTGTAATCTTTGAATCATTTCTAATATGATGGAATTGAAAAATATAATATCCTTCCAGCACATAGATAAATAATAAATAAGATAGTCAACAAAATATTTCAACTCTCCCCTCCGTGCCAGCAGAGACGGAAGATTTACGTTTGATAGATTTTTTGTTTTGTTTTTTTCCCTCGATATACACACTCTTTCTATTTATCTATCTCTCTAATTCATCTACCTAAATCCCTTATACATTAACATAACTATGTCTTATTTGGACTTTTTGTAATCTTTGAATAATTTCTAATGTGATGGAATTGAAAAATATAATATCCTTCCAGCACATAGATAAATAATAAATGAGATATTTCAACCCTCCCCTCCGTCTATGCGCCGAGCTTCCCAGACGGGAGATTTACGTTTGATAGATTTTTTTTTTTTTTTTGTTCCCACGGTATACACAAAATGATGGGGAAATATTATAACATGTTTTTAATTGACATTTGTGTCGTTTTTGCTGATTATGAGTTTGTGGAAAATAAAATCTTTAATTCTATCATATCGGAAATGATTCACAGATTATATAGAGACCAAATAATATACACTTTTAAGTGTGTTCAATAGTTTTGCATTATCAATAGGGTGTAGCACAAGGGATTACCAGGATTTATTTCAGGTACAGTAAAAAAAAGGATGCATAACAGTTAAATGTAACGATCGATCCGGACACCTGTACTCAACACCGAATTTTTCTCAAGGAATTTCCGGATTACATCCGGACTGGACAGTATTTAGCAGCAACGGACATTTAGCAGGAACGGACAGGTGCTTGCACGCATTTGTCTGTTAAATGGAGGGTCGAGTGTAAATGGTACTTTGTTCGTGGTTCTATTTTTTAGGCCTTGGATATTTGCAAACAAGATTGGGGAGGGATTGTTTGGAGTACTATGTGTACCTAATAGTCTTCGGGATGTATTTGCCACTCTTGGGAGGCCAGGAGGTGCTCGAGGTGTTCTATGTGTTCTTCCATCTCCCTCAGTCTCTTCATCTTCGTCTGCCCTTTCCCTCCTTGCCTTTTTCCTCTGTCTCGTCCTCGCATAGCTAGAGAGTTTTTTGGGCTACCATTCGTGTTAGGTCTAGCATATCTCCAAGTCCCTTTAATATGAAAAGCTGGGCATTTCATATTGTAGCAGGTCTTGTTCTCAAGTGATGTCTTGCAAAGGGATGGGTGGTGGTATTTGCAGGTTTCACCAAATCTACATTTTCCATGACTGGTTATGTTGTTGCAAATTTTGGGATGAACAAATCTACATGACTTCCCATTATATTCGCCCTTTTGACCAAAGTAGCACCTTCTTTCCAGATAATATCTGCACACTGGTGTAGACAACCCCAGTAGGTGTGGCTGGGGCTGCGAGGGGTTATGTGGTGAGCTGAGTGTGGCCTGTTTCAAACCAACATTCAGGTCAAAGAACTCGCTCTGCTCACTCTCCACACGTACTGCCGCCTTTGCACCCTCATACATGCTCTTCACTGCTTTCAGCAACTTGCCCTCTACTCCGTATATTCTAAGTACTTTCTAAAAACCTTCTCTATCCACTCTGTCATAGGCCTTCTCCAAGTCCATAAAGGCAACATACACCTTTTGTTTCTTCTCCAGATATTTCTCCACAACACAATTCAGGGTAAAAATCTGATCTACACATCCTCTTCCCTTTCTAAAACCTCCCTAAAACCTAAAACCTAAGTGCATGTACTTCATAATACCCCCCTCTCCCTCCAAAAAAATTGAAAGGAAAGGATAGGAGGAGGAACACAGACTGAAGGAACAGTACAGGTAATACCCCTAGTGAACCCTTTGGCCCAATGCAACACAAGGACGACCCGCTCTGCCCGTGGACATGGACAGATAGGAGGAGACAAACGTGTTGAGGGAAGACTACAGCCCTGTGTCGGAAATGTCAGCTAGTGAATGATTATGCAGAAAACGAATCGTAGCAGCATACGATCGTATGTCGTGAGCCGACCCTTGAATATTAGGATTGCTGGCACGAATAACACGACACAGGCGAAGTCCCACAGCACGTTTGTCGAGTCTCCTACCGGTCTTTGGTGCCACCCACAGCGCCACGTATGCATACGTATGCAAAGCTTTCACCGGGCATAGCGTATGATGAACACGTCCTCGTTTTAAAGCCGGCACAATGAACGGCTTAAAAACGTGCGCCTCACGTTCATTCTTAGCCACAAAATGAACAGATGGAGCCAAAGTGACCGCCCCGAGGATAGGAGAAAATCGCAAGCAATTCTGGTCCCTGGACATGGCAGCCAACTCCGAGACTTTCTCTCCCGTAGCTAATGCAAGAAGAAACAATGTCTTTTCAAGTAAGTGCTCAGGTGTTGGGTTGGTAGTGTAAGTGGGTGTAGATAGGAGTTTGAGAGCTTCCGTCAGAGACCACTGAGGGGAAATCTGACGAGGGGGTGGCCTAAGCCTAAAGCAGGCTTTCATGAAAAAATCCAGCTCTCGCTGAGGTACGGCCAACCCCGTTAAGCGCTCAAAAGGCTCCCGTATGGCAGACAGGTGGTTCTTAAGGGTGTTGTACATGTTGTGACGGGATTCAAACAAAAAGTTAAGGTAGTGAAACACCAATGCAACTGATGGAACTGTTCGGTCAGTGTCATTAATCCATTTAGTGAAACTCGTAAGTCTTCCATGTAGCCTTTGTCCAATGCAGATTAAACTTGTCTGTCAAGATTCTTCCAAACCCTGGGAGCCACCCTGCCTCACAAACATCCACAATGCGAATGCCAACGAGGTCCCAAGGTCTCCAATCGACCCCAAGTGGAAGTCTGAGACCGACAGGGGAACAGGACTCGGGCACCATTGCTTCAGCTGAGCGTACCAACCAAACCCTGCCTCGGTACTCTCTCAGCCTGTGAAGGACTTTGCACATTAAAAGTGCGTCTGGTGGTGGAAACACGTATATTGACTGCCACCTGTTCCAGTCTTCACTGAATGCATCCCCCCCCCCCCCCCAGGTCAGGAACACAGGCAACTTGTTCGTCTCGTGGGAGGTGAACAAGTCTACCTGCGGAAAACCCCAGAAGGCAGCTAGGTCGTCGAATACGTTCTGTTTGAAAGACCATTCAACCTGGGTGCTCTGTCCCTTTGACAGAGCATTCGCCCAAAGATTGGCAGTCCTGGGCAGGTAAGTCGCATGCAGGGTGATGCTGTAATTGTCGGCACGATAAAACAATTTTTTCGCCAGGTCCTGTAGAACTGCGGACCTGGAGGAGCCCTGCTTCTGAATGCAATGAACCGCCGTCATATTGTCCATCCTGAAGGCTATCGACTTGCCGGTGAGGGCCCGTCCATGATCCTCCAGGAAGAACAACGGGATGAACAGTTCCAAGACATTGATGTGTAAATGTGTGAGACCTGTCCACCTGCCCTGATTCTGATGACCTATGTTGGATTGGTAGCCCCACCCCACTTCGCTCGACGCATCGGTATCTACCCAGATAGTCGGCGGCGGAGCGGTCCAGGGCAGGGCATTTGTGAGCGTGCCCTGAGCGACCCAGTGTGTTAATCTCATATGAATCAAGCGCGGAATCGGCAAAAAGCCGATGTAGAGGCAGTAGCGGAAAAGCTCTGTTGCCCAGCAGTATGAGGCGCTTTAGCCTGAGCCGCCCTAAGGGAATGGTCAGTGACGCCCAATTGAGGGACCCGACGAGCGAGTCCCACAGTTTCTTGGTAATGGAGACCGAGTGCAATGTGGCAAAAAGCTTCCTGCGAAGTTTGGCCGCATTCACCCGACTCTGTCTGACTGTCGCGCTCATCATATCCCAGTCTAGGCCTACCCACGTCACTTCTTGTGACGAAGTCAGGCACGACTTGGGTATGTTGACTTTGAATCCCAAACGAGTGATATGTTGTATTACTTGTAATGTGTCCCTTACACAGTGTGTTGGAGAGTCTGCGGAGATGAGTCGATCGTCCAAGTAAAACAGGATCTGAATCCCTTGACGGAGCAGGGGAGTCAAAGCCTGTTTGACGAGTTTCGTAAAAACCAGCGGTGCGATATTGAGGCCGAACGGCAATCTGTCGAATGTGAACACCCGCTCGTGCGACTGGAGCGCCAGATAACCCTGGAACCGAGGGGCTATTGGCACATGCTAGTAAGCGCCCTTGAGATCCAAGGTCACCACCCAAGAACCGGGCCGGAGCGCCAGCCGCACTTGGCTGATGGTGAGCATCCGAAATCGGGTGTTCACGATATGTTGGTTTAAGCAGGACAGATCTATCACCGATCTCATCGCATCTCAGTCCTTCTTGGGGACCAAAAATACATGTAATAGGAAGACACGTTGCTGAGACGTGACCTCCCGAATTATCCCACTCTCGTGCATGAACTGAATCACTTTGGCAACGTCTTGAGACACTGGTTGATGTCGGGCGGGCCGCCTGAGGGAAGGTCTTGACCGCCACCTCCAGGACAGACCCCGCTTCACTACCCGACATGCCCACGATCGGCGGGGCCATTGCCGATAGTGGGGACGAAAGAACCCGGTATGAGCGCCTTGTGTTAAGCTCATCACCGATTCGGCGAGACGGTCGGGAGAGAGAAGAGGGGACAGTCCAGGAGGCACTACATGTTTTTAGACACGGAGTGCTCCCCAGACTTGTCGCGGCGGGACTGGCCCCCACGACTACCTCCCCCCCCGGTTCCCGCCGCCTCTCCGAAACGAGCGACGAGCATCCTGCGCCGGCCGAGTTTGCCCCTGCCTCTGGTCGAACCGCCGAGAGGAAGCCTCGATGCTTAGTTGCCGGGAAGGACGAGGCGGTGAGCGACGATCGTAGGGTCGCTGCGATCGGCCACCCATCCCCCTAGGTTTCCCAGCACTCCAAGACGGGTGTCCTCGCGACGGTCCGGCCTTCCCCCACTGACTGAAGGAGGAAGTGGCTGCTGAGGGATTCGACGCCCCTTTCCGCAGGGGCGCAAAGCGCTCCGCAGCAGCATTGAGGTAGGCCCCCTGCCACGCCCCATCCGAGAAAAGACCCTCCGTCGCGAGCTCAGAGCACAGGAGCTTCGTTCGAACTTCGGAGGGGGCCTTCTTGCAGAATGCCACCCGAAGAGACTGACGACAGCGAGCAGCCTCATGGATGGCATGGCGAAGGTCCCCCACGGAGTTCAGAGTCATCTGCAGGTGGGGGCGCCGCAAGTGCTCCCCACCCTTCCGCAGATCACCAGCAGGCTGGGTTTCATTAAGACGGAGATGAAGCCGAGCCAGCTGAAACTGCACCAAGAGGGTAGAGAGCAAGCGAGCAGCGCGCTGTCGAAGCCGGTGATCTCGCTCGAGGGTACTCTTATCAGGAGGCGTGAAGAAGGGATCAGACATCCTATCAAAGACCAATACTTGGCAGGGATCCCTGACGATGATAGGACCAATCCCGACATGAAGGTGGGTTCCATAGGTGGAATCGGAGACGAACCTTCCGCAGACCGCACACCGAAGTCCACCCCCTCTGCCAGCCATGACTCCCAAGGTCCCTCCTCAAGAAGTGGGAGTTCCAGACACAGGGCTCCCTCCTGGTCCCGGACACTCTTGAGCAGAGGGATCCCCGCAATGGTCAACAGAGCGGGGGCATCGACATGGATGTCCTGTCGGGAGTAGTCCGACCATAGTTTGGTCGAACCAGAGGGGGACACCTTCGGAAGGTACGTGAAAAAATGCAAATCGGACCACCCCGGGTGAGCGCGGATGTCCACCTCTGGCACGAGTCCATCCGGAGTCAATGCCCTGAATTGGCCTTTGGCATTAACCTATATTGTCCAATTTGAAGCCACAGGACGCTCCCCCTGTGGGTGCAGGACCGCACGTTTCAGATGTGAGGCCGTCACGTTCCTCCACGCCAAATGTTCCCCATAAAGGGCAGGAAACCTTCGTTTAGGGATCTTATAGCGCCCTAAAGAAGGAACGCTGATGGGCTGACCAACCAACCTCAGCACGACAAGAGATGCCGCGGCAGCCTGAGAAGGGGCAGGGGGAGGATCACGAGGAGCAGCAACCACAGGGTGAGCGGGCGCTGTAGGCAGGTGTTCCTCCAAAGATGGGAGAGAAGTAACCACAGGTACGACAGTAGGGATAGGGGACAGTCGCACCACAGCCTCTGCGAGACGAGCAAGTGCTTCCTGGAGGGAGGTAAACTGTTGGGCATGTTCCTCCCTCAGGGCAGCAAACTGTTCAATGTTTGCCTCTTGAGCCTTCACTTGCTCTTCCCGCAAGGCGTCGAACAGTTCTGCGTTCGCTTCCTGGGCCAGCCCCTGCTCCTCACACAGGGCAGCAATGTCCTGCAGCCATGCAGGGTCTTCAGCAGCATCCAACGGAGACGACGAAAATTATGGAAGGCGTCGACGGCGTCCAGCCCGAGAGCGAGGCGTGTAGGAGGGAGAGCGACGAGGAGAGTACTCGTCCACAGCCCCGTCCTCCTCCTCCCAAGCATCCTCTCCAGGTTCCACAGTGTCCACTGCAACCCCATGCTTGTCCGACCACAAGTCTTCCCCACGGTCACCCTGCTCTACTTCATGCGGACGACGGAAGGGAGATGCCAATGTCGACACGTCCCGATCAGCAGCAGTGGGAGAAGGCTGGTCATAGGTAAAAGCAGGATCGACGTTTGAAGTCGACGCATGTGGTGAAAGGGAAGACTGGACAGACGAGGGTGACCGATTGGAAGAGGGCAGCAGCACGAGACAGAGGAGTGGACAGGACCACCAGGGGCACAGGCATTCACGACCTCAATTTCCCTGATGGGTCGTACGGCGAGATGGCGAGAATGGTGGCACCACGACAGGAGGCAAGGCGGTAACAGCAGGGTCACGCCGCTTTGCCCTGAAGGTCGTACTGCCCCTGTCCGGACCGGGAGAGACGGCACGCCGAGGCGGAGAGTGGGACTTCTGGCGACGAGGCGAGGGTGAGCGGGATCTGCGACGCTTCTTTCTTCTTCCAGTGTCTGCAGAGGCCGGCGAGAGAACTGATGCAGGCACTTGAGTCAGGGCGGCCAGGCGCCCAGCCGGCGAAGACAGAGGGAGGTCCAGTAGCAACCGCACACTGTCGTCAAGAAAGCGAGGGATCCGATGCATGGAGTCCCTGACATAGTGGGAAAGGGACTTCCAAGTGGCACAGAGGCGGGACTTGGCCATATCAGCCTCCGGCGACGTAGGGTGAGACCCCAGAGTCAGGAGGTCCACCAGACACGGGCCACATCGACGAGGGTTAAAACCGTCCCTGTGGTAGCAGGCCACATGGATACAGCACTCTGCATGGCTGTCTCCCAAGGCCCGTTTCCCACACCCCGTGCGTGAGCAGGCAGGACGTGACATAACCACTATACCCGGAAAGAAAAATCCTGTTAGCGTATAACCAGACAAAACCCCACAGTAGGACAGGGTTAGGCAGTATTCCAAGTTTGTACTCCATTAATGACACACAGATATGAGGAAGTAATCATAGCAAGCAAGGTTAGCATGCACAAAAACCCCTAGGTATCTCCATGAAAAACTACAGGCACAAGGACAGAAAGTCGCCACACAGCGCAAACTAGACCTTGAGTCTGGAGCACCTTCCCAGTAAAGGAGATATCCCCCCCTCCCCCCTAATGGAAGGTAAACAAGAGGCCCCACCAATATGGAAGAGCCTAGCAGTACACAAGTGAACCTACAAAAAGTTCCAGTGAAACCCCACACACTCCCAGAGCGGGAGATTTCCGCTCTCCGAGCGGAAACGTCCGCTCCCAGTGCAGGAAGGCACCGACGGGCAGCGGGAATGTCTGCTCACCGGGCGGAACTGTCCTAGAGCGGAGCGGGAGCACAGCCTGTGTGAAAAAACAGAAGAGCGTGAACACCCATCCAACTAGCCTCTGGTATGGAGGCAGTAAAAGTGTACACAAAGCGGGGGTAGTGCGGCCGCTCCCAGGGCGGAGCGGTCCTAGTGCGGACCGACCCTCTAGGCCACAGGCACACCGGTGAAAGGCGTCGGGCAAGTACAGCAGACGTGGGAGCGTCCGTGTAAAGGGGTTTTGCAGGTATTGTCAGCACGACCAGTATCTCAGACGGCAGAGACCAGCAGGGAGCGGCCAAACAATCAGAGAATCACTGAAGACCACTATATATGCGGGGATCCTGGGGTATAAGTCAGACGAACCAGATTAGGAACGCTGACACTGTTGCCAACTCAAAAATCACCAAAATGATGGTTTCACAGTCCCTAGATTTTCAGGAGCCGTGCATGGAGTCTGGATCTGAGATGCCGGACTGATCTGGTAACAGAGTGTGAAGAGCAACATGTGTCACACTAACGGAGGTAACCAGGGCTCCATAACCAGGCCTCTGTGGGCCAGGAAATGACCTCAATAGGGAAGGAAACCATATGAGGTGGTTAAATGAAAGAGAAAATAAGAGGTCTGTGCCCCCCTCTCAGTCATCAAGGTTAGCCTAGCCTAGGAAACTCAGATAGTCAGACACCACTTTGCGAAATGAGCAGCAAAAGCTAATGCAGTGACATGAAGCCCTAATTGAATAGAAAACCTAGCTATACAAAAACTAAAGCCACCGCAAAACTAATTAGTGAACGAAATAGGCGAAGGCCTAGTTACACCGGTCGCCACCAGAGGTGGCGCATCAAAACTAATGACCACCATTCTCACGCAACACTCCAATTAAACAGATTAGAGCCCATTTTTTAGCGTGCCTGCATCACGAATCATCTGTCTGGAACCACAGGTGCCTTAAATAAGGCCCACAACTCACCAAAAGGGAAGGGGACAGGAATGGAAGGCACGAAATATGGGACACAGAATACTTCGTGTTGACATGGAGGGTAGCGCGAGAAAGATAATCTAATAAACCCGGCCGGGTTACACAGGAGGCGCACGAAATATGGGACACAGAATACTTTGTGTTGACATGGAGGGTAGCGCGAGAAAGATAATCTAATAAACCCGGCCGGGTTACACAGGAGGCGCACGAAGACGTCGTAAGGAGCCTAGATGGCGGATGGGCAAAATTCTTCAACTTTCTCTTCTCTTCTTACCCATATTTTCTTTTTTCTTTAAACTAGTGGCCTAGTCCATAGTAGAGAAAGTAGGTGCTCCTCTAGATGTTATCGTTTAATCGCACTAAGTGGTTACGATAATGCCCGCTCCGCTAGAGGAGCGGGATTATACATAGTATAAGCTCTACGTTGGAGACGTAGAGGCTACTACTAAATTGTCCCCCTCCAGACTTGAGATATCAGGCATATCGTCAATGATGGAGGGGCCACTATTAAATTATAGGTTTGAGTCCCGGAGGGAAGAATGAAAACCTAATATTTAGTAGTGGCCCCGAAATCATTGACGATGTAGGGCCCTCCCTTCCATCCCCTTCCCATTCGTTGATGTCTCGAGTTTATCTTGATATATCATTGAAGGAGGTATGGCGTCGCTTGATTCAGCATCTCGGGTAGAATCCACAAAAGACATCCACGAGTTGCAAAGCCTCTTAATATAAAAAGTTTAAGTTAATTTTTCTTTGTTTTTTTTTACGAAGTTTTTTCGTAGTGAGTACCCAATCATAAAGACAATTCCATAAGAGAATTAGCGTTACACTTATGATGAAGTACTCTTTCCCCTGCGGCGGGTGTTTCAAACAGGCTGACCGCGGGTGCTTGAAAGAGGACTATTTATTAGTGGGCCCTCCATCATTGACGATTATGCCTATTACATAAGGCACCCTCTTCAAACACTCATTTACCGTAGTTTGAATCTACCGCGCAGAGCATAAAAAATTGAGGAGCCTTTATCATGAGAGCACGCAACCTCACTCATGGTTCAGTCATTATGAAATTGGGTTCTCACTACGAAAAAACTTCGTAACAAATAAAAAACAAAAACAAAAATAAGAATAACTATTCATAAGCTTTCAATATATTCGTGGATGTACTTGTGTGGATCTTTGACCAGACGCTAACTCAGGCGTCATTCTTCCTTCTCTGCTCTGCGCTCAACCTGCCCGGACGTGCCTCCCCACGCTCCGCTGGTTCCGCATTTGCTGCGTCCCTAGTGAGTTTTTTCTCATTTGTTTACTCCGGGATGTATCGAGTAAGGCTAGGATATGCGTAGCAGGAGTGTCAAGGGCGTGTTGACCGCAGTGCAGTGTATTTTGGGTCGTGTGTTTGGGGCATCTATTTCGGGTGTACCCTCGTGGTCCCGTGGTGGACGCGTGAAACGTTTTCGCGGTTAGCCAGCTTTGTGATGTGGGTGGCTTTAACTACGCGTGTTAGGCTTCTTCTTATCTTTCTGATGAAGTGGCCTTTTCCTTTTTCCCTGACGTTCCCTGCTTTTTCTTCACTTAGTGAAGTTTTTTCTGGGTCCCGAGTCAGTACTTCCCTTTGCCGGGATTTTTGTGCTACGATGGTGTGTTGGCGGTGGTTCCTGTTGTGATATAATTCAGTGCTTTTTGTTTTTATTACGACTTGTTTAAATGTTATTTCCTTCTGCTTAGGCCTAGCCAGCCTCGTAGCTTTTCACATGTCCAAGTGTTATTGATTTATGTTATAAATATGTACTACTGTGTCATGTGTGTCCTGGATTAGTTGTGTATTGGCTAATTCCACGGACTAATTATGTGTCCTGGTTTAGTTGTGTTTTGGCTAATTCCACGGACTATTTGTGCGTTCAGATTGTATCTGGGTGGTGTGGGTTGCCTTTCCGGCGGGTTTTCTCGGTTGCACCGTAAAAACCCGGCTGGTTGCCGAGTTTTAATCACGCGTGGTTAAAATAGGCTAGTGTCCCCCGGCGAGTGGTGGCTTGGGGCTCTCCAGGACTGCGTCTCTGTGGTGGAGCCTGTGTTCAGGCTTACTGTGTTTTCCCGGCGGGATGGCTATACCCATTTAACTAAGTGTTCAAGCGGCCACTTGTTGAGTATAGTTTTTCCCGGTTTTTGCAAAGCCATTTAAAAACTAGGCTGTTTTGTTGATATTTCCTCCCCGGCAATCTTTTACAAAGAAGTGGGGTTAGGACCTATTGGGGTTAACGTTAAAATTAATTTCACACCCGGCGGTTGCACCTGGGTGGGTGGGATTAACGAATTTGCAATTCTGTGTAGTTGACCAGACAATTGGGGGATACATTCAAGTATCGCCGCCTTCAACTTACGGCGATCTATGAAGGCTTCGGGAGAAGTCAGATCTAGATTTTGAGACAGGCTAGACGGCGATCTATGAGGGCTTCTGGGCGAAGCCGGATTAGAGATTTCGATAGGCTTAGACTTTTTATGGGATAAAAAGATGCCTGAATCTTACTAGGGTTTCAAGTGTAAAGGGATACTTGAAAGACCTCATCTTGAATAAAGATATGCTTCATCTTTATGAGGATTCAGAAGATATGCTTAAATCTTTTGGACAGGTAAAGATATGCTGAAATCTTTAATATGAAACTAGTCGGATTAGAGATTTAGATAGGCTTAGACTTTTATGGGATAAAAAGATGCCTGAATCTTACTAGTGTTTCAAGTGTAAAGAGATACTTGAACGACTTCATCTTTTATAAAGATATGCTTCATCTTTCTGACGATTCAGAAGATATATGTAAATCTTTTGGACAGGTAAAGATATGCTAAAATCTTTAATATGAAACTAAAGGAAAACGAAAAGTAGTGGCTGAGGGCTACGGTTCGTTGACCAGCGGTTTTGTGACACATGTTTGTGTACCTTTTTGGGGTAACCTTACGAGCCTGGGAGCAGGCTTCCTGTGTTATTCCCGGCGAAGTGGGCTCCACACATTTATCCAGGGGATCATGCTGACACCTGTTGGTTATGGTTTTCTCAGCTTTTCAACGCCATTAAAAACAATGCTGTTTGTTTGTTTGGTCTTGCCCTCCCGGCGACCTTTTTACAAAGAGGTCTGGGGCAGGTACCATTGGTTTGACATTGAATATAAAACCCGGCGGTTGTACCTTCGGGTGGTTATATTAACGAATTTGCAATTCACTATGGTTTGCCAAACGATTGATTGATACAATAGGGTATCACGGCCTTCAAGACGGCGATCTATGAGGGCTTCTGGGAGAAGTCGGATTAGAGATTAAGATAGGCTTAGACTTTTCATGGGATAAAAAGATGCCTGAATCTTACTAGTGTTTCAAGTATAAAGGGATACTTGAAAGACTTCATCTTTAATAAAGATATGCTTCATCTTTATGACGATTCAGAAGATATGCTTAAATCTTTTGGACAGGTAAAGATATGCTGAAATCTTTAATATGAAACGAAAGGTGTACCTTTTTGGGGTAACCTTATGAGTATTAATTCCTGGAAATTTTCTCTTTCCAGGGCGGAGTACCGGCATTGCGCCAGGTGATCAGGTAGATCCCGGGGGTGGGGTAGATTTCCCCCAGTCTCTGTCATGTCGGCACTTGAACCTCTCATTGCTGTATGTTCAACGCCGTTATGCTCAGGTCTCCCTAATTTTGCTCACAAGCTTTGCATTAAATGTGTTAAATGCAGAGATCAGTCACGGGGGGATATAGGTGACAAAGAATTGCACTATTTGTAACCTCTTAAGTGTTAAAGTTTTAATTCAAAAGGATACCACTGCGGCGGTGGCTTTGCAAGAAGTGAACCAACTTCTCGCTACTTATTCAATGAATGTAGCACATAAAGCATTGCAATGTGATAACCTTGAGCTTTGGGAGCTTCTAATTATCAAACATGCCCCCCCCCCCCCTCAGTGTAAGATACGTGCACGTAAGACCTCAGAGTCTGGGCGGGGACAGGTTGCCACACCCTCCCCCGGCAAATCTAAGAGGCCTCGCTCACCGTCACCATCGGCAAAGGCGACGAGGTCCACATCAAGGTCACCCCTGAGGAAGCAGGTCCTAAAGACCTAACTAGTACTAAGCATAAGTCAACTAGGAGTCATCAATCTTCCACAAAGGGATCCTCCGGTGCGAAAGGACTCACGTCTATCGCCGGAGCCTGGTACCCCGCTTTCTGCCTCTACCCCCACCAAGTCTAACGTCCAATCTGACAGGTCGGGGGTGGAGTCAGCGAATGTGGTGGAGGCTGCCCTGGCGGACATTTCATCACCTAATATTCATGCTTTTCTACCAGGTCATGTGTGTCAGCCTCAGATTTAGTAGTATCTTACAGAAACTATAAACCTCTAGGGTGCTCGGGTGAGGGCTCCCATTTGGAGAGTATACCAAGCTTGCAAGCGAGTGTCAGCCACAGCCAAGGTGTATGGCGATACTCACAGCCCTGGCAGGACGGAGCACATCCTTTTGTGACTCAAGTGGTGGCTGACGTCCACCGGGATGCCGATGTACCATCTTCTATCCCAGATTTAACATGGCGGAATGGGGAGGTCCCGGCTTCGGCGGGATCTTCCCATAATAGGCCAGACTTAAGGGATGAAGAACGGCGTTCTCTGGTCTCAAAGATGGAAGTTGAAGAGTCGAGTCACCTTCTAGACGACTCTCAGGGTACTGTCGAATCTCCACGGAGTTCGTCATCTGCTAGGTATGTAACTACGGAAGAGATTAATGGATTACTATTAAATGCACTTAATAAGTTCTTTGGCCCTACGCCGGAAACTCCTACATTTGGTATGGGAGCTCCCGCGATGTCGACGAATGTGCGACCTCTGGCTACATCCATTGCTTTAGCTAAAATACCTAACCCTCCTCTTGTGTCAGATCCAATTTCCAATGTGCCAGGCACAGCAGCTCTCACTACTTCCAATGTGCGAGTCATCTCAGACATAACTCCCCCCCCCCCCCCCTTTAGACAAGGCACCAGTCGAAAAAAGGAGCTATGCCCCTTTTATACGGGCCTGATGAGTCATGGGTAGCATTGTTCCCAACTAGGCCTGAGGCAGCACAAGCTACTAGGTCGGGGGAGCTCCCTGTACCACATGAGTGGGTAATCCAAGGCGATAGTCAATGATTACGGGGCCACTGCTAAATATTAGGTTTTCTTTATCTCCTTGCAGGAGTCAAACCGATAATGTCGGGGGAGCTCCCTGTACCACATGCGTGGGTAATCCAAGGCAATAAGTCTAGAAAACTCAGAGCTTTGGATAGTCAAGGAAAGGTTTTGGATGTTCCTATTAAGGCCGTTCCAAGTTATTATAACCATGACTTTTTAGTGTATGCATCAACACCAGCCATACCCCCTGCCTTAGCTTCAAGCTATTTTCGGACTGGAATAAGAATGATGGCTTTAATGACGTCACGGCACTTTCTGCTTTGACGCCGGAGTTGGATATGTTTCCGATCACAGACTCAGCCTCTAATCCAGTCTTGCAGGTGGGGCAGTTGGGTACGGGACCTTGGGTGGAATGGGAAACAGAGGCTCAAAATTTTGCCACTACCTTCACTTCAAAATCTTCTCACCACATCCCTCAAGAAAACCATTCTTGGTTCTCTCTTCTGGTTTTTGGTGCTGGAGGAGTCCCCTCTGCTTTGTTTGATTTCTTGGCTGCCCCTAAAAAATCAATTTGTGCGAATTAAAAGATCCGTTTAGCACGCCTTCCCCAGATCACCTAGACCGTGAGTTTAGGTTAAGAAGAAAAGCGTTTAGACTGTTTTTCGCAATATATTGTTACCCAGCAAGTAACAAAGTATATGGTACGCTCGTCTCAGGCGATCGAAGCTGCGGAAGTCAGGAAAGCCGTTGCACTTTCCCGGCGCTTGCTTCTCCAAACTTCCATTCAGTCTTTAGGAGATATTCGGCCGGCCTTATTAAGAGGCAGTTCGAGCAAGGCAGGATCTGAGGATGTTCTTAGTGAAGAAACTTCCTGACCGTATTGCAAGCCAAGTAGTTCTGTCTCCAGTTCTAACTCCTTCTTTGATTTCACCAGCAGTTTGGAAGACTGTTTTCAATATGGCACAAGCTTTCAAACAAAGTCCTGGCAAGCCCTGATGCCCATGTTAGAACAAGGGATCAGGATCTTGTGGTATCTGGACGACTGACTGGTGGTGGCAGAGGCAGAAAAGTTATGCAACACTCATGTCTACATTACGTTAAACCATCTCAAATCTCTAGGATTCAAGGTCAACTTAGTAAAAGTCAAACCTTGTTCCCTCACGAGTATTTCAGTGGATAGGGCTGGTCGAGGACACAGCATCTCTCACTCTGAGTCAGAGTGTGGACACTCGAAACAGATTTTGCAAAAAAAAATTTATGTTTCTCCACAGTCTCACTACGACACGGAGACTTTGGGAATCTCTAGTCGGTTCTCTCAACTGGGTTCAACTAACTGTGAAGTTGGGCCGGTTGAAAGTAAAACGTTTAATCTTGGAGGGCAACAAATTTTTCCCACTATTACCGGCGGGAAAATTATGGCCTATCCCAACATTATTACACAGCTTACTAGCGGTTTGGGCGAAGAGAGAAATGTTGCACTCAATCATGTCATGGACCTCTCCTCCGCCGACGGTATGGGTGGACACTGATGCGTCAGGGACGATAGGTTGGGGCTTTCAGTCAAACCTCGGGCATCAGGGTCAAGGGCTTTGGTCCCATTCAAAAACCTCCCACATAATTGTAAAAGAGTTATTAGTCCCCTTGTATTTCCTTCAAGTTCACGGCTCTACTTTACGGGAAAAGTCGGTGGCCTTCAAGTTGGAAAATCTCAAGGCAGTTCACTGCATTCAGAAACAAGGGTCAACGAGGTCTCGGAAGTTGCTAGACGTGTCAGAAAAGATTTTTGTTCTAGCCGACAAGCTGCACATTCATCTTCATGCATCTTATCTCCCAGGCGTAGCAAACGTCTGGGCAGACGCTCTGTCTCGAAGACAAGAGCACAACAGTCGAGTGGGCACTCAAGCAGAACATTTTCGATCAAATGATTGCAGAGCCTTACCGTCCACGTGTGGATCTGTTTGCGTCAGAGGAGAATCACAAACTCCCTCGGTACCTCACACGCCGGACATTAACGCCGGCGGGGGGGCCCGATGCTCTGGTGACGGATTGGAACATGTGGAGTTCTATTTATCTGTTTCCGCCACCAGCCGCTTCTCTATTGTGCCACGTAGTCAACAAACTACAGGATTATCGAGGCGTAGTCTCGTTACTCGCGCCCCTGTGGCCGGCGCAGTTGTGGTACCAACAATTGATAACGTGGTGCCCGAACCCGGTGTCGCTCCCGGTCGGGTATTTCCACTTAGACACAATTGGCAACCTAAAGTCCTCGCTGACTTTTGCATTGTGGTCATTCAGGAGGCCTAGTGGCGAATGCCGTATGGTAGAAACGTGACAGATAAATTTATGAATCAGTACACACAATCTCCCAAGAGGCAATATCAATCTCATTGGCAGTCCTTTACTTCTTGGATAGTTAGAACAGAACAGACGGTACCTTCGGTGGCATTAGTTTTTAATTCTTTAAACTATTTGTTTGAACAGCAACGTCTATCTGTAGTGACTCTAGATAATCACTTAACAGCTATCAGGGTGCCATTCTTTGACCTTACAGGTCAAACCATACCACAAGCGGAAGAAACAGGTTTCATGAGAGCATGCTTCAAACTCCGCCCACCTCCCCGATTCACATTGCACCTTCTCCAGGGTTCAGCGCCAAGAATGAGCACAGTGAACACGTGTTTTCAGAGTTCACAGTGCCGGCGTTGAAAAGGGGTAAAGTGCATCATAATTTATGCCCAGTGCAAGCTCTAACCAAATATTTGAGGGTGGCACCTCTGCATCAACAGGGTGATTTATGGGTAGCTAGTACGGGCAAACGCTTAATGAAACGTAAAATAGCTTCTCTCTTGGTCGAAGTCATTAAAGAGAGTAATCCCGGCGTTGTGGGTAGGGCCCACGATTTACGCAAATGGGCAGCCTCTTTGCGTTTCCTTCAGAATTTTTCTCTTGAAGATATTACGTCCACTCATTTGTGGGCCTCTAATCATACGTTTTTTGACTCGATACCTTTCAGTAGTTCTAAACAAACCTTCCTTGCCATGTATAGCTTTAAGGCAGAGGGTCTAGGTATACTAAGTCACTTATTGTTTAATTTCAAGAAAAGGGGGGGGGGGTGCAGTCAGTGTAACATAGGACACCCTAGACCCCGCCAGAATTTCTCTGTACTATTCTTTACAGGAAGTTGTGCTAGTACAATTGTAGTACAAACAACAGTGTTTTTGTCAGTAGTTTTGGCTGTGAAGCAATCTAATTTTAAGCTTGGATATGTTTTTTCAAGATATATCCACTAGTTTTATGGGGTTTATATGTGCACATGTAAACTTATAAGTTTTTATTTTTTCACCACTTAATTTAAGTGGGGTGCCTTCTTAACTGGCGGATCTGTGTTCAGTCTCAGAGTTAACCTTTTTATCAAGCAGGCTTCTTTGAAGCACGCTCCTGCTTGTACCCCTTTTTGGTATATATGTGCTGCGCCAAAATATATATCTCTTTTTTACAAAGTAAGAATACTATGTGGTTGTTTGATTATCTGCTTTTGCTAGAGTTATGATATGATTACGAATGTTCCCCTCCAGTCTTAGATATCAGGCATAATCGTCAATGATGGAGGGGCCACTAATAAATTATAGGTTTGACTCCTGCAAGGAGATAAAGAAAACCTAATATTTAGTAGTGGCCCCGTAATCATTGACGACTGGGGCCCTCCCGACCATCCCCTTCCCATTCGTTGATGTATTAAGGATTTTGGTTTACTTGATATCTCAGTGAAGGAAGAATGACGCCTGAGTTAGCGTCTGGTCAAAGATCCACACAAGTACATCCACGAATATATGGAAAGCTTATGAATAGTTATTCTTATTTTTCTTTTTCTTTTTTATTTGTTACAAAGTTTTTTCGTAGTGAGAACCCAATTTCATAATGACTGAACCATGAGTGAGGTTGCGTGCGGTCATGATGAAGGCTCCTCAATTTTTTATGCTCTGCGCGGTAGATTCAAACTACGGTAAATGAGTGTTTGAAGAGGGTGCCTTATGTAATAGGCATAATCGTCAATGATTACGGGGCCACTACTAAATATTAGGTTATCTTTATCTCCTTGCAGGAGTCAAACCTATAATTATACTAATAGGCATATCGTCAATGATTTCGGGGCCACTACTTAATCGCTACGGGGAGGTCGACGGTACTACAGCTAATTAAGGTGGTAGATGATTGGATGCAAATTCCAGAGGATGGTGATGTAATAGACGTGGTATTGTATATTGCGATTTTATGAAGCCTTTCGATAAGGTCCCACATAAAAGGTTAATAGAGAAAGTTAGAAGCTATAATATAGGGGAGAAATGTGTGAAATGGATAGAAGCCTTCCTGAAAGATCGGAGACAGAGGGTACTGGTGAATGGAATAGGCTCGGGGTGGAGGGAAATTACAAGTGGGGTACCTCAGGGATCTGTGTTGGGACCACTACTGTTCGTTATATTTATCAACGACTTACCTGAAGTTATAACTAATGGAAGTGAGGTATACCTGTATGCGGATGACACTAAGCTGTATACTGTAGAAGAGTGAGGAGTAAGGAAGATGTGGGTTTGCTTCAAGGAGATGTGGAGGGCATGAAGGGATGGTCTGAGCACTGGTTAATGCCTTTTCATCCAAAAAAAATGCAAGTACATGCGGATTGGGAAAAGCAAGATAGACAAGGTAGGATACAGTATGTATGAAGCGATGGAGGAAGTGAATGCAGAAAAGGATATAGGAGTAGTGATAGACAATAAGTTAAATTTCTCAGAACATTTAGCGGAAAAGATAAACAAAGCCAATAGAATTGTAGGGCTGATAAGGAGGACATTTGTGTCACTTGACGAAGAAATATTCAGGAATCTCTATACAGCGCTGGTTAGGCCGCACTTGGAATATGCGAACCAGGTCTGGGCTCCAATTATGGTAAAGGATATAGAAGCAGTGGAGAAAGTGGCGAAAGTGCAGAGGAGAGCTAGCAAGCTAGTACCAACGTTGAAGAACGCGGGCTATGAGCAGAGGTTGAGGACACTGGGGCTTCCGACACTGGCATATAGGAGAAAGAGAGGGGATATGATAAGAGACTTTTAAGATAGTGTCAGGAAAGTATGATGAGGATGTGTGTGAAGGTATCTTCTTGATGCGGGAGGGAACAAGAACGAGAGGACACTCTAAGAAAATTTACAAAGAAAGAAATAGGTTTGAGAAGGCAAAGAACTCATTTTGTGATAGAGTGGTAAATGAGTGGAACGCACTGCCCCAGTATGAAGTCGATTCCGAATCAATAAGGGAGTTTAAAAGTAATCTTGATAAAGCATGGGGAAGACAAGATTTGAAGTTTGATTATAAAGCAAAAATACAGAATAGTAAAAATTTTGCGTCTGCTACCGCCGCCACCAACACCGTGAACGACCGCAGCAGTGCAAGTACTGGTACTGAGCTGGATACACAGGCCTAGTTTGCCTTTTTCCAGAGGATCTACTGTAAGAAACTGTAAGAAAATTAGGTTTTCATTCTTCCGTCCGGGACTCAAACCTATAATTTATTAGTGGCCCCTCCATCATTGACGAACATGCCTATTACATAAGGCATCCTCTTCAAACACTAATCCGCCGTAGTTTTGAATCTACCGCGCAGAGCATTTAAAAAATGAGGAGCCTTCATCATGAGCGTACGCGACCTCACTCATGGCTTCAGTCATTATGAATTGGGTTCTCACTACGAAAAACTTCGTAAAAAATAAAAACAAAAACAAAATAAGAATAACTATCCAATAAGCTTTCCATCATATCGTGGATGTACTTGTGTGGATTTCTGACCAGACGCTGATTCAGGCGTCATTCTTCCTTCTCTGCTCTGCGTTCAGCCTGCCCGGACGTGCCTCCCCACGCTCCGCTAGTTCCGCATTCGTGGCGTCCCTAGTGAGTTTTTTCTCATTTGTTTACTCTAGGATGTATCGAGTAAGGTTAGGATAGGCGTAGCAGGAGTGTCCTGGGCTGGTTGCCCGCAGTGCAGTGTATTTTGGGTCGAGTGTATGGGGCATCTATTTCGGATGTACCCTCGTGGTCCCGTTGTGGACATGTGAACTTTTTCACAGCTGAGTTAGTTTGTGATGCAGGCGGCTTTCACTACGCGTTAGTTAATGCTGCCTTTTATCTTTCTGATGAGGTAAGCTTTGTTTCTGACGTTTCCAGCGTATTTTTCTTCACTTAGTGAAGTTTTTTCTGGGTCCCGAGTCAGTCTTCCCTTGGTCGGAAGTTTTTGCTACGGTGGTGTGTTGGCGGTGGTTCCTGTTGTGATATTCCAGTGTTTGTGTATATTTCAACTTTTATTATGCCGTCTACCTAGGCCTAGCCAGCCGCGCGTAGCTTTGCCACATGTACTAGTGTTATTGTTTATTATTGATAAATATGCCCTACTGTGTCATGTGTATCCGGGTTTTAGTTGTGTATTGGCTAATTCCTCGGACTATAATTGTTTCCTGGTTTAGTTGTGTATTGGCTAATTCCACGGATTATGGTGTGACCTTGGGGTTGTCGTGCGTGGCTCTCCTCGTGTCTCTTGTTGTTCAGATGGTGTCTGTTCAGGGTGGGTTGCCTTCCGGCGGGGTTTTCTCGGTTTCACCATGAAAATCCCGGCCGCGAGCCGTGTTGGGCCACACGTGGTTGTTAACACTGGCTTGTTTCCCTGGCGTTGGGGTGTCTGTGGCTCTCCAGGACTGCGTCTCTGTGGATGCCTGGTTTCAGGCCTCCTTTGATTCCCGGCGGGATGGCTGTTCCCATCTATAATACGATTGTTCATGCGGACATACGTTATGTAGTTTTTCTACCTGGTTTTACAAAGCCACTTGAAAAACCTAGCTGTTGTTTTAGGCGTTCCTCCCCGGCGATCTTTTACAAAGAAGTGGGGACAGGAACTTATGGGGTTAACGTTTGGACATTTCACCCGGCGGGTGCACCTGGGTAGGGTGGGATGAACGACTTATGTCTTTCATGTAGTTAACCAATCCATTTAGTGATACTATGTGTATCGCCGCCTTTACTTTTACGGCAATTGAAGGTTCAATTTAGGTTAATATATCGATTCTTCTCACCCGGCGGGTGCTCCTAGGTGGAGGAAAATAAGGAATTTACAAAATTCGATTTCGATTTAACCAGTTAATTTAGTGATACAAGCAAGTATCGCCGCCTTCTAACTTACGGCGATCTTTTGTGACAATTCGTTAGACATCAGATCTCGTTTCATCCTGCCCTGTGCTATTCTACTAAAATATTTCAAGGGCCGGCGTCTTTTGGGGGGTTGCCTTGTTACAAAATTGAATCTTGAGCCAGTCGCCACCACCAAGAGACTATAAGCGCCATGCTGGACCGTTATATTATATCAGAGGGTATTCTTCACTTTCTTTATCAAAAGATTTGTTTAGATTTCTGAACCCCACCGCGTAGCGAGCTGTGTTTGTGCCATTACATCTCGTTACCCGGCGGGTTATTAACACTTGTGCGCGAACATGTTGGGTTAACCTTATGAGCATTAATTCCTGGAAATTTTCTTTTTTTCCAGAGCTGAGCTCCGGCGGACCAATACAGACCGGCGGTAGTTTCCTCCCACCAGTCTCTGTCATGGCTACCGTGGCCCCAGTTTTTGCTTTGTGCACTACCACTGCTTGTGCTGGTATCCCTATTTTTGCGCATACCCGTTGCATAAGGTCTGTTAAATGTCTAGACCGTTCAAGGGGTCTCTGGGTTATGCGTAATTGTTCTTTTTGCTCCCAATTAGCTTTAAAGGTCCTTTGTGATAATGATAAGACCGCGGCGGTAGCCTTAAGAGAGGTTAGGCAACAGATGTCAGCCTACACTACCATTGTTGTACATAAATCACTTCAATGTGACAACGTCCCACTCTGGGATAGATTGCTCTCCGAACACCCTCCCCCTAAACGTTCCTCTAGAGTCACGAGTATTAAGCCGGCGGAGACTGGTCAGGGTTCTGTATCCTCTGCGGCTACACCTAAACGCCCAAGAGAGCCTACACCCCCGGTATCCGCCTCTTCGTCTCGGGCGAGATCCCGGTCTAGGTCTCCTCTTAGACACCAGTCATCTAGTCGGGCCTCTTCACCAGCGAGTAAGAAGAGCAGGACGGAAGGTACCACCAGTGGTCACGGCGACGATTCCTCTAGATCCAAGAATAGTTCGCGGTCACACCGTAGCCATAAATCCTCTAAAAAGGATTCTCATAAACGGAAGTCCTCTCGACACACCAACTTCTAGTGCATCTCATCGTACCTCTACCCCAGACAGAGTTTGTGTTAAGGCTCAAGAGTCCAGTGCAGTGCCTGTCCCAAAAGAGGATTTGCCACTTAATATTTTAACCCTGGAATTGGAAAGTTCAGGGGGTTCAGTAAGTGAGAATGTTTCAGACTCTCAAGAGAGCGTAGGCCAGGGCCTAGGTGTTTGGCGGTTTGCGCAACCAGTGTCTAATCAACCACGTCCGACTCAAACGAGTCACACAGTAGCCGATGTCCACAGGGACGCGGCGATCCCATCCTCTATCCCAGACTTATCTTGGCAACAAGGTACCCCTGCCTCGGCGGGGTCTTCTCAGGAGGATCAGGATGAGAAAGATGAAGTTTCTATAATTTCGGAGATGGAAGGACAAAGGTCAGGCTCAGGCTTGGACGCCGCACAGGATACTAATGATTCACCTGTAAGTTCTTCATCAAACCAGTTTGTTACGGCACAAGAAATTAATGGGCTGCTTACTCATGCTTTATCAAAAAAATGTGGTCAACAACAGGAAAACCCCACAATGGACTTGGGGGCTCCCAAGACAAGTTCTACGGTACGGCCTCTGATGACTTCGATTGATTTATCTAAGATCCCTAACCCTCCCACTTTGTTAACCTCAGGGATCAATAAGCCTGCTACGGCGGCCTTGACAACTTCAAATGTCAGGGTCATAACGGATGTCAATCATCCCCCCTCTAGACAAAGCGCCTCTTAGAAAGGTAGCTATGCCCTTACTTTATGGGCCAGACGAGTCATGGGTTCTTTTGAACTCCTCTAAACCAGAGCTTGCCCAACCTACTTTGTCATGGGAACTCCCGGTACCGCGTGAGTGGGTCATCCAGGGCAATAAGTCAAAGAAACTAAGGGCCATGGATACTTTAGGTAATGTTCTGGACATAAACATCAAGGCTATACCTAGTTATTATCATCAAGATTATTTTGTGTATGCTTCTAAGCCTGCTTTGCCCCCTGCCTCAGCTTCAAAACTATTTTCAGACTGGTCTAAGCTGGACAGGTTTAATGATATTAAGACTCTGTCAGCTCTCACTCCTGAACTAGATTTACAGACCGTCACAGACGAGGCAGCTAATCCAGTTTTGAAGGTGGGACAGTTGGGACCAGGACCTTGGGTAGATTGGGAGGTAGAGGCTCAAAACTTTGCAACCACTTTCACTTCTAAATCTTCCCACCAGATACCTCAGGACACTCATTCTTGGTTCTCCATGCCGGTGGGTTCTGCCGGCGGAGTCCCGTCAGCTTTGTTTTCATTTCTAGCTGCCCCTAAGATTAATCTTTGTGAGCTGAAGGACCCGTTCACTACCCCTACCCCTACTCACCTAGACAGAGAATTTAGGCTACAGGAAAAGCTTTTCGCCTGTTCTCACAGTACATAGTATCTCAGCAGGTGGCTAAGTCTTTACTACGATCCACTCAGGCAATCGCAGATGCGGATGCTCGAAGATCGGTTGAGTTATCCCGGCGACTGATTCTTCAGTCGTCAATCCAATCCTTGGGTGACATACGTACCGCCTTGCTTGAGGCGGTACGAGCACGACAAGATCTTAGGATGTCGTTAGTTCGCAAGCTACCTGATCGCATTGCTAATCAGGTGGTTATGTCACCAGTGCTTACTCCCTCTTTAATGACCCCTGAAGTGTGGCGAACAGTGTTCAATATGGCACAGGCCATTAAGCACAGTCCCACCCCTTCTAAGAAACCTGCATTTAACTTCCCCAAACCCAGGCCTACTACTAAAGCTCAGCCAGGGGGATCTAAACCTTTTCTTCCGCCTAAGTCCTCCCACTCCCCCCTGGGTCAGTTCAGGCATAGACAGAGTAGGTTTTCAGGTCAGAGAGGACGCGGCCAACATAAACCAGGTCAGGGCCAGTCTTCGGCCAACACCAGCCAGCCGGCGAAGCGTCCAGCACCTACCCCACCATAAAAAAACTAAAGTCTCTCTCACTCCCGGCGCCTACCTAAAGGCCGGAGGAACCGAGTGTAGTACAGCCGGCGAACCCTTGTCTGCTAACTGGGTCGTTCCGAACGTGTCACCAAGCATGGCCGTTAAACACTTGGGCACGGATGGTGGCACGCAAAGGCATCACTTGGCAGTGGCTCCGGCGACCTCGTTTACGTCAGCCGACAATGGCGAATTTTGTTTCTTTAGAGGTGGAGTCACTAGCCCAGGAAATGATTGCCAAGAATGTCATCATCCCGGTCCCCCCAAATTACCCTGTATTCACGTCCAAACTATTTTTGGTTCCCAAAAGGGACAGTGTTCAGATGAGGCCGGTCGTAGACCTGTCTTATCTGAATCTCCACATTCACAACGAATCTTTCAGAATGTTAACAGTACACCAAATCAGGCTAACACTTCCGCCGGGAGGTTGGATGTGTTCACTAGACCTGACAGACGCCTATTGGCACGTATCGGTCAACAAAAGATTTCAAAGGTTTTTGGCCTTACGGATCAGGCACCAAAATTTTGTTTTTCAGAGGATGCCGTTCGGCTTGAACCTGGCACCTCGATTATTCACAAAACTAGTCCGGCAAGCCCTGATGCCATTGTTAAAACAGGGGATCAGAGTGTTGTGGTATCTGGACGACTGGCTGGTGGTGGCAGAGACACAACAATTATACATAAAACATGTCAATATCATTTTAAATCATGTCAAAACTCTAGGGTTCAAGGTAAATCTGGTAAAGTCAAACCTTGTGCCCTCACGAGTAATTCAGTGGATAGGGCTGGTCTGGGACACCGCCGCTCTCACTCTGAGTCAGAGTGTGGACAATCGCAACAGGTTTCGCAGGAAACTGTTCAGGTTTCTTCACAGTCTGACTATGACGCGAAGGGTCTGGGAGTCTCTGGTCGGCTCTCTCAACTGGATTCAACTAACTGTCAAGTTGGGCCGGTTGAAAGTAAAACGATTAATATTGGAAGGCAACAAATATTTCCCGCTCTTACCGGCGGGAAAATTATGGCCCATCCCGAAATTAATCCACACCTTACTAGCGGTCTGGGCGAAGAGGGAAACATTGCACTCAATAATGTCATGGACCTCTCCTCCACTAACGTTATGGGTAGACACGGATGCGTCAGGCACAATAGGTTGGGGATTTCAGTCAAATCAGGGGCACCAGGGTCAGGGGCTTTGGTCCCACTTAGAAATCTCGCACATCAATGTCAAAGAATTACTAGTCCCCTTGTATTTCCTTCAGGCTCACGGCCCGGCGTTACGGGGCAAGTCGGTGGCCTTCAGAATGGACAATCTGAATGCAGTCCACTGTATTCAGAAACAAGGGTCAACGAGGTCAAGGAAGTTGCTAAACGTGTCGGAAGAGATTTTTGCTCTAGCCAACAGTCTAGATATTTATCTTCACGCATCTTATCTCCCAGGCGTAGCAAACGTCTGGGCAGACGCTCTGTCCCGGAGACAGAGCACGACAGTAGAATGGGAGCTCAAGCAACCCATTTTCAACCTAATGATTGCAGAGCTCTCCCATCCACAAGTGGATCTTTTTGCGTCCGAGGAGACTCACAAACTCCCTCTATACCTCACCCGCCGGGCGAAAACGCCGGCAGGGGGGCCAGACGCCCTAGTGACAGACTGGAACAGATGGAGCTCCATCTATCTGTTTCCACCGCCAGATGCGTCACTAATGTGCCACGTAGTGAACAAACTACGAGATTATCGAGGCTTAGTCTCGCTAATCGCGCCACTGTGGCCGGCGCAGTTGTGGTACCAGCAATTGAAAATGTGGTGCCCGGACCCGGTATCGCTCCCGGTCGGGTATTTCCACTTAGACACGATTGGAAACCTAGCGACCTCGCTGACTTTTGCATTATGGACATTCAGGAGGCCAAGTGGCTAGCACCATACGGTAGAGATGTGACAAATAAATTACTTAATCAATATACTCAGTCTACAAAACGACAGTATCAATCACATTGGCAAGCCTTTACTTCTTGGATCGTTAGAACAGAACAAACTGTACCCTCAGTGGCATTAGTTTTTAATTATTTGAATTATCTGTTTGAGCAGAAACGTTTATCTGTGGTAACATTAAAAAATCACTTAACTGCGATTAGAGTGCCCTTTTTAGACCTTACGGGTCTTTCCATACCGGTAGCGGAGGAAACAGGTTTTATGAGAGCATGTTTTAAACTCCGCCCACCTCCCCGTCAGCTCATGCCTACTTGGTCTCTGGACAAAGCTTTGTCTTTGCTTCACTCTCGTCTGTACCAAAATACTGCAGACTTTGCATTACTCTTAAAAAAGGCGGTTTTCCTTTTGGCTTTGGCCACCGGAAACAGAGTGTCTGAGCTGGCGGCGATGAGCAACACACCTAATTGTCTTAGGTTTGGTAGACTTAATGAATGTATTTCCATTGCACCCTCCCCAGGTTTTGTAGCCAAGAATGAGCATAGTGCACACGTGTTTTCTGAGTTCACGGTGCCGGCGTTAAAAAGGGGAAAGGTGCATCATAATTTATGTCCTGTGCAAGCTCTAACCAAATATTTGAGAGTAGCTCCTCAAAACCCCCAAGGTGCTTTATGGGTAGCAAGTACGGGTAAACGCTTACTTAAACGGCGATTAGCCTCTCTTCTGGTAGAAGTCATTAAAGAAAGTAATCCCGGCGTTGTGGGTCGGGCCCACGATTTACGCAAATGGGCAGCCTCTTTACGTTTCCTGAAATTTTTTTCAGTTGAAGACATAGCGTCCACGCAGTTGTGGGCGTCTAATCACACATTTCTGTCTAGATACTTGTCAGTTGCTCTAGACAAACCTTCCTTACCATGTATAGCTTTAAGGCAGAGGGTCTAGGTGGCCCTGCAGTCACTTTTGTTTACTTTCACGGGAAAGGGGGGGGGGGGGGGGGGTGCAGTCAGTTGACATAGGACACCCTAGACCCCGCCGGAGTATGAGAGCTGTGATACAATTTAAGGTTAAAATGTGATATGAAAATTTCTCAGTGAAAAATTGTGCTAGTACAATGTTAAGTACAAAACAACGGTGTTGTTAAAGTAGTTTAGCTGCGAAAGCAATTTAATTTTAGTATAATGGAGTTCCTTTGCAATTTATCTCCAAGTTTATGTTGGGGTTTATTATGTGCACATATAAACTTATAACTTGTTATTTTTTTTTTGTCACCACTCGTTGAGTGGGGTGCCTTTGTAACTACAGATCTGTGTTCAGAATCTTCAGGGTTACCCATTTTTTGTCAGGCAGGCTTCTTTGAAGCACGCACCTGCCTGAACCCCCTTTTTCTTGTATTTTTTCGGCTACGCCGTTGTTAAATATATTTTCAAAGTAAGAATACTATGTGGTTGTTTTTATTATCTGCTTTTCTAGAGTTATGATATGATTACGAATGTCCCCCTCCAGTCTTAGAAATCAGGCATGTTCGTCAATGATGGAGGGGCCACTAATAAATTATAGGTTTGACTCCTGTAAGGAGATAAAGAAAACCTAATATTTAGTAGTGGCCCCGTAATCATTGACGACTGGGGCCCTCCCGACCATCCCCTTCCCATTCGTTGATGTATTGAGGATTTTGGTTTACTTGATATGTCAGTGAAGGAAGAATGACGCCTGAATCAGCGTCTGGTCAGAAATCCACACAAGTACATCCACGATATGATGGAAAGCTTATTGGATAGTTATTCTTATTTTCTTTTTGTTTTTATTTTTTACGAAGTTTTTTCGTAGTGAGAACCCAATTCATAATGACTGAAGCCATGAGTGAGGTCGCGTGCGCTCATGATGAAGGCTCCTCAGTTTTTAAATGCTCTGCGCGGTAGATTCAAAACTACGGCGGATTAGTGTTTGAAGAGGATGCCTTATGTAATAGGCATGTTCGTCAATGATTACGGGGCCACTACTAAATATTAGGTTTTCTTTATCTCCTTACAGGAGTCAAACCTATAATCTGGGCGGTCATATTAGGCCCCATTCCCACCTATAATCGACATTTTACGATATATATCGATATTACTTATTCACATGCGCCTATTTTACGTTTAATTTGAAGATATTAACATGCAACAGCAATAAAACAAGTGGGAATAGTGTTTAAATGGTAAAAATCACGAATTATTGCCGACCGGTCATTCATGAAATGTGAGGCAGGCACGACATACACCCTCCCCTCTCGAGGCCTGAAACCTGACTGAGTCACTCTCTCACACTCTCTCTTACACAACACACTCGCTAGGCATATGACCACGCCTTAGAACCGGATTGGAGATGTTGGCACGGTAAATAAACCAATAAACAAGGGAATAATAAGAAATATAGGTGATAATTGAAGGGGAGGGGGGGAAGGCGGGGATTTTGACACATATGGAGGTGTGATAGAAGGTATGGAGGGGAATTATCTGACTTAAACACCATTTCTTTTGTTTTAAGTGCTAATGGGGCCTTTTAAAAGTTTTTTTTTAGGCCTTACCTCTTAAGAGTGTTCTTGCCATTCCCGGATTAAGGGGGACTATGATGATATTCACGGTGACCTACAGTATTTCCCAAACACCCACGATAGTGGGGGGGGGGGATACCGTACTGAAATATCAAACATATTTACCCATTGTAACTTACCTCCTTAATGAATGCTGAACCGATGGTCTTGAACAAAGGGTCTCTTGGATCCAGGAAGAATGTTCTGAAATTATATAATAAGACATATTATTGTGTGATAGATGGGAGCATGCAGCCTTCACTCATATTAATGCAGTGCAGCTGTTTAAAAAAAACACTATCTCATCCAATGTCTTGGGGTGTTATAATGGGTTTAAAAACAAGAAGGGAAGGAAGGAAAACCTGATATTTAGCAGTGGTTCCATAGTCAATGTGAGAGCCTATATTTATTAGTGGCCCCTCCATCATTGACGATATGCCTATTACATAATAGCACTCTTTCAAGCCCATGTGTCAGGTCGTTTGAAACAACCGCCACAGGGAGATAAGAGGCCACATCATAAGTGTATGCTAATTCTCTTATGGAATCATCCTTATGATTGGGTACTCACTACGAAAAAACTTCGTAAAAAATAAAAAATAAAACTTAACTTAAGAAATGCTATAATTAAGCTTCCCAAACTTGTGGATGTCTTCCCGTGTGGATTTTATCCGAGACGCTGATCTGCCCAGCGCCAAAACGTCCTTCCTCTCCCTGTGGTCGTGCTGAGTGGACGCGATTCCTGTCCTCTCTTCATTCTGCATTCTTTCGTCTCTTAGTGAGTCTTTTGCTCATTTGTATTTATCTGAGATGTTCTAGAATAGGTTTAGATTAGTTAGGACGAGCGTCTCCATTGGCACGTCCACAGGAGTGTGTTAAATATAGGATACAGTGTTAGGCGTCCATGCGATCCCCTTTGGGCATGTGCGCCTTTGTTTTTATTTTCTGTTTTCAGCATTTAGCTTTGCTTTTACTAGATATTTAGGAGGCTGTGTATATGCGGGGCTCCACTACTGGGCCATCACTAAGATGGGGTAGCGGGTGTTGTTATCGTGATGCAGACACTGGTTCAAGAGTTGCCCCATGTGGTGTGGAACTTTCTGGAGTTTGGTGCTGCCTTTTTTCCCCTTTGGCTCGGGGCAACGTGTGGTAGCTGGTTGCTGTGTCGTCGCTGGAGGTAAGATTATCGCGTGTCATCGTGCTGCTTGCCCTAGGCCTGATGGCTAGCCTTATGGTAGGGGTATTTTTTCTATGGCTAGGATGATTTATTAATTACTGAATTAAATAATATGTGTAGCCTTAAGATGTGACCTTCGCTTTCATGTGGTGATATTATACATGATTGGAAGGTGTCAGGAGACCCGTATTTAATTGTTGTTTTGTGATCTGCTATCTTGGTCTAAGTTAGCACTCACAAAGGGTTTGGTGTTTCCCTCCGGCGATCAATTAAACTCGACCCTCGATTCTGCGGACCTCCATTCAAAGGATTTCGGATTCAACGGACTCAGTCAGTAGGCGGACAATCCATCCGGACCGGACCAAATGTCCGGTGCTGGATAGATTTGTCCGCTAAGTGGCAGGGCGAGTTACTCTTAGGCCTAGGCCTAGGCTATAGATACTCACAAAACCTCAACTGAGCTGCTTTGATAGCGAGAATATCCCAGGTATATTTAATAAACGTACTCCTGTCTCCGATGTTGACGGCTTCTGTGCTTAACCCTGAGACTAGGCAGGCGGTTTTCTATATGTGTAATAACTTATAGCCACCTCATATGAACTGACAAGGTAGGTGTCAAAATAAGTCAAAACACATCAGGTCGGGGCTCGACATCTGCCGATACCAGTCAGTCGTCTACCCCTACCAGCAACAAACTAGTTTTTTCAAACTCTCTCTCTCCCGGGGCCTATCGAAGGCGAGTTGGATCCGAGGGTAGTTCTACCGGACAAGTCCAGTCAAGGAGCTGGGTCATGTCGGTCGTCACCGGGCCTAGCCCCGGCAAACGTGGGCAAAGACAATGGCACGCTGAGGAGCCGCCTGGCGGTGACTCCGGCTGCCTCGTTTACGTCAAACTCTAGAAGTCACTAGTCCAGGAAATGATCATGCATATCATTGTCCCGGTCGATCCACATTGCCCTGTTCTAACGTCCAGACTTTTCTCGTACCATAGAGGGACAGTGTTCTAATACAACACGACATAAGATCTATCGTGTTTGAATACGTTCACGATTCACCCTTCAGGGTGCGCACTGTGACTCTCATCAGGCTCGCACTTCCGCCGCAAGAGTGGAGGTGCTAGTTAGACCTGACAGACGCCTACGGGCATGTCCCGGTACACACAGGGTTCCAAAACATTCCTATCCTTGAGGATCAGGCAAGAGACTTACGTAATTCAGAGATTGC